>CM062811.1:309893167-310197068 GCA_031772625.1 Pinus tabuliformis
CCACACTTGGTCTTCCTTTTTCCTGATTCTGGTGCTATGGGGTGGTTCGATAGAGGTCTGGTGTACCTTGTGTCTCATGCTGAGAGCCCTGTGTAGTGTGATGGACTTTGACAACTAGCATTTCGAAACACCCTGAAGGTAAGGCTGTGGATGCTACCACCTCAGTGATCGATGGAGTATCTGTCAGGGGTTGCTGCACGGGTGCATCAGGAGGTAGGTTCTGAAGTGGAGGGGATTGATATGCATAGAGGTATTCACTGGAGGTAAGGGTTCGAAGGGCAAGGGATGGCGAGCATGCGGCTAGGACGTGAAGGTCATCGGAGAGAGCAACGGGAAGTCTAAGTCTGGTGAATTGACAGAGAGACTATTGAAATGAAGGTTGGAGGCAGATGTTCCGGGCAAGATAAGCATAGGAGGCAAGCCCGTGCGTAATGAGGCAGCTAGGTTTCGTGGAACGGTTAGGGCCGGCGTAGGGTTAGGTCACCAGAAGATTTGTTGTTTTGGGGTTAGGGTCAGCAGTGTAATCGATTGCATCATGATCCATGTCCTCCATGCTATAG
Organism: Pinus tabuliformis; assembly: GCA_031772625.1. NCBI lineage: Eukaryota > Viridiplantae > Streptophyta > Pinopsida > Pinales > Pinaceae > Pinus > Pinus tabuliformis. The sequence goes on from CM062811.1 coordinate 309,893,728, forward strand.
CAGGGATCGGGGCAGCCATAATTGTTGGGGAACTAGCAGTCAAAAAAACGGGTGCAACAACTAGCAGGGAGTGACACATTTGAAGGAACGGTACCAACAGTAAAACAGGCGGTAAAAAGAATGCAGTTACCATGGCTGCAGTGAGTTATGGTCTCTATGGCTCCATCATACTCCTGTTCATCCGAACCCCCAACACTCCAATCCTTTGCTTAACTTAGTTGATTTAACTTAAATTATATCTATGATTTTTAGATTTATATTTTTTTAAGTAGGGAATTCCTTGTGTAGAGATTTCACTGTGTGGAAAAAATATTACTTCGCATAGTGCAACTTTTCATTAAAACATCTCAATAATGACAACTCCGTCACAGGTAATTAAGCAGTAAAGTATTTGTTTATCAATTAATTAACAAAATTTAAATAACACAAAATTAGCAAATGAAGCTCATTAATTGATTAAAAGTTGTAATGGCACAATCAAATCTTAACTCAAATGAATTTAGTTAGTAATTGTATTCTTAAGAGATCTATGTCTTAGATCCAAAACTATTGTCAAATGTTAAATTTTCATTTTAATCAATAACGCAATATCATATATAAAACAAAGTCTCAAAGCATGTGTTCGAACACAAATAAAAGACGTTATCATAAAATCGATAGAGTCAAATAGTTTTAAATGGAAAATAGTTATTGTAGTTCAATTTGTAAATAGCAAATAGTTCAAAGCTTGTTTAGATTCAAGACATAGGCATTAAAAACAAATTTGCTCAACATGATTAGAACTAATTAAATTTAATTTATATCTATGATATTTAGTTTATAATTTTTTAAGTAGGGCATTTCTTGTGTAGAGCTTTCACTGTGCAGAAGAATTTTGCTTTGCATAGTGAAACTTTTCATTGTAACCATTGGACAATGACATCTTTGTATAAGGAACTAAATAGTAAATTATTTTCTTACCAATTGATTAAGAGTTTTAAATAACACAGAATTAACAAATGAAGCTCAGTAAGATCAAAAGTGTCATACCAAGAGTTATTTTGTTGCACGTAGAAAGGGTGTGTCAGAAACATAATTAATTAATTAATTAATATGCATAGGTATAGTTAAAGCGAGCTTTGCTTAAAGCCCGCTAGCTAGGTTTGTAATTGTATAGTAAGAAAACAAGAATTAGTTCAAGATTAACAACATCCTTGTCGCTTGATAGTTTTGGGCGATGCTTCTTCTGCTAGGGTTCCTGCGCAAACTCTGATGCCGTAATCCTCTATGCACAATGTATCAAAGTTTGACACCTCAGGCTTCTTTGCTGACTCTCTCTCCATGAATCCACCCTCCGGAGGGGTGGGCATGGCCCCCCCTACCCCCAACGGTTCCTCTTATGACAACTCTGCAAGTGCAGACACAAATGCCAGTCCTGGTTCCACCCCATTGGCCGCCCATGTAATTGATCCCACTATTGACAATGTTGGCAACACTGCTGCAGGCTCCATGACCGCTAAAGACAAAGGCATAGACCAGAATTCCTCGACGTCACTGCCAAAGTCATCCTCTGCTACATGCATCCCCAAGACGTCAGAAAGAACCAAAATAGATCTCTCCAGTCATCGAATCAACGGCCAAATCCAATATATGAGGGATCATGCCCTCATAGGCAAGGTCTTAGGACTCTGGCCTAATGAAAAGGCCTTGCAAGGATGGATCGCTTCCATATGGAAGCCTAAAGGACAAATTACCCTGCAGCTTGGTCCCAAAGGCTTCTTCACTGCTATTTTCAATTGTTTGGAGGACAGAACTCGTATCTTTGAGGGATGCCCATACTTCTTCAACCCTGTAGGCCTGTACCTTCGTGACTAGATAGAGAGATTCAATCCAAACAAAGAAGATTTCAACTGGGCTCCAGTATGGATCTATATGTACTCTCTTCCCCTGGAATACTGGGATGACGAGACCTTAAAGGACATAAGCAATGGCCTGGGGATTTTTATCAAAGTCACTGAGGAAACTAAACACCAACGATACACACTCCTATGCCAGGATTTGTGTACACATGCATCTGGCCAAAGAACTCACAGACTTGATAAGTCTATTTCATGATGATTTTGAATGGGTTCAAACTATAGACTACGAGCATGTTCCATTTCGCTGCAGGAAATGCCATGAACATGGCCACCTATTCAGGGATTGCCCACTAAAGCTTCAGACTAAAGCCCCTGTCACTGAGACTAGCAAAGATACTGAGGGATTCACAAAAGTCACCAGTCGAAGAAAGCATGCTGTTAGAGTTGGTCTGGTCAGTCCTCCGTCAGAGATCATAAACTCTTTATGCATTTCATTTTTAGGTATCCCACTCCATTCATTCAACTGCATTCCGCTAGGGGCATGCCATGATCTGACAGAGAAGCCATGCTAGTCATTTCCCCTCATGTCTAGCTCCTGCTGGCTTATGTCTTTGTGTCAAATAATCAAAAAATCCATGATAGTCAAGTTCTGGTTCTTCAACGGACAAAGGTAATTTTTGGTCATTTGGTCTAGGAATTAAACAATTTGGTCTTTAATATGTCCAGTAGAGCCATGCAGGTCAGAGTGATGCTCTTGCAAAGTAATGATCCGTGGAGTTTCACCGTCATATTGATAGACTTCGACTATTCTTCAAAACTCTGTTTTGAAGAAAAGTCAAATAGTGTCATTTGTGACAAAATTTTCAAAAAGAGTCGATAGTTGATTTCTTCAGGTGCAATCATGGTTTCCGTGACCAGATGCTCTGTCATGCAATCCCTACAAAAAGTGTCGAAAATTTCATCGTTTGAGCCAAAATTTCGGAGGAAAAGTGAAAATCAAGGTTGTTTTAAAGTCAGTGAAAAAGTGCCAAACATGACATTAGAAAGGTGGGTTTTTTGAAAAAGAAAATTTAATCATGAGCTCCAAGTCTTATACACAAGTTTCCATCACAAATCAAACTCATTGTGCAATGAAGGCATAGGAAAAACGTTGCAAGGTCGAGGAGCGAGAAATTTTGCGGTTTGGAGCAGTTTGGAGGTGATTACAAGGGTGCGGCGCACACAGGCAGGGGGCGGCGCACACACAGGGTGCAGCGCACACAGAATCCACCCACAGTTCAGAATTATAACCAGTGCGGTGCACACCCGGAGCGCGGCACAGTGGGCTTTGCGCGTGGCACCCAGAGACAAAGCGCCCAGAACGTGCCAAAACTCCCTCAAATCTTTGGTGAAGCCCGTCTAATTGCAAGGTAGGCTCTTATCACTTGTTCATCAAATTGGATAAAGACATGGTGGTTTTTATGCCCATGGTTGAAATGAAATAAAACTCTTAAAGCAACCATAAAAAGACACCAAGAAACCATCTTGCTAGGGTTGTGTAACAGTGTTATTGCTGCCAAGGCTTATTTTTCCTACCCTACCCCTGTTCCTTATTCCCCTATGCCATTTTTCCTACTATAACTACCCTAACACTACCAAACTCATATTCCCTTACCCCTCCTCCTATTACTCAATACAAACCCTAAAACCCTACCTTACCAGAAAACCCAAACCCTACCCTATCAATAATACCCAAAACCCCCTACATATCCCCAAACAAAATTCTCCTATAACCCCTATTCCCATTTCATTACTCCCCTCCTAACACTCCCTTGTTTCATTGTCCCCCTTGGTGGCAGATTATCAAAACAACACCCAGCTTCACCATCATCAAAGGGGCAACCTAAATACAGTTTATAAACAACAGTCATGGCATCCGAGGTTTCATCAGAGTATGAGGTGGAGACCCACAGTGATACAGCTTCAAGAGAACAGGCCCCCAGGAGACATCACCAGAGTGGCAAACATGTTAGAGATGAGCCAAACACCCTCACTGAGTTGCAGGCATGCCCTCTTGCTATGTCATGTTTCCAGCACCTAGCATGTTTTGAATTTTGTCAAAGGGTGGCAAATGTCAGAGTTCATCATGAGTTGGCATGTCCTTTTGCGCTTCACCTACATGGAGGTCAGTCTATCTTGGCTCGGGTCACTTTCAAATTGACACCCGAAGCCATATAAGTGGCAACAAGAATACCAAATGTTGGAGAATAGTGGCATAAGAAGAAGAAGGTGGAGAGGCATCATTATGAGCCTTACATTAAGGCCAGTTTTTTGAGTCAGCTCATGAGAGTTTTCCCATTCAGATTTTTGAGAGATGAGTATGCTCCGCTCATGAAATTGATCATGAAGTACTTCAATTGTGAGGGGAGGTTTTCTCTCCTTTATGCCTATCACATTAGGTTGCTCATGCACTTTACCAGGGTGCGGATGATGAACCTCCCATTTTTCATTTGTTGGAACATAGAGAGGATGAAAAATTTCATGCAGCGTAAGACCCCTCAGCAGTAGCTCAACAGTGTTTATCACTTTGCTCTTATCCGAATTTTGGTGGATCATCAGTTGGGATTGCAGGGCATTTCTTGGGAGGACTTCATCTCCCGTGACTTCTTCAGCACTCCACAGGTAGTATCAGAGGCAGAGCATGAGATAGGTGGTCCTTCACATCAGTATGAGCACCATGAGACCGCTACTATGCCAGTATTCATCACCTATTAGGGAGGTAGTAGACATTCGTTTGCAGCGGCAAAGCGAGTGTTATCTCCACCCGGGTGGAAGGGGGCCTCGCTTCCGACATCAGCATCACAGGAGGAGGACAAGGGTAAGGAGCCAATGCAGGAGGAAGGGCCATCAGGTGAACGAGAGACCGAATCTGTTCTCCTCCATGATGATGAGACAGATACAAAACCAACAAATGCAGAGCTTACACAGATCATCCAAGAGCAGCAATCAGTGATTGAGGCCTTATCCCTTGACTTGGAGAGGGCCAAGTGGAACATGAAGTACCTGGAGCAGAGAAACAAATAGCTAGAGGACCGGCAGGTGATTATGGAGCTGAAAAACATTCGTGAGCATCACCAAGCTGCTCAAAGGAGAAGAGTTGAGCTCACATCAGTGGAGCAAGAGATCAATGAGGATCGGGAGGCCAATATCGAGAGAGTCAACATGCACCTGGAGAGGCTACTAGACAAGGCTAATCAGGACCTTGCCTTACTGAGACACATGGCTTTCCATTACAGGGCACGAAACATTAGTGCAAAGGCGAGAATAAGGAGCTTGAAGGCAAAATTGAGGAAAGCAACAAGAAAGGCAAAAGAGGCAAAAGAGAAAGATCGACTTCAAATCTTGGCTGAGGCTTCCTTGGCCCATCATAACACCCCATAGAGAACCTCCAGCCCAAATTTCAAGAAATTTGGGGAATTTTTGGTCACATGACAAATTTTTGGGCAAAACACAGGGTTTTTCTCCCTGTGCGCCATGCCACTGGCGCGACGATAAAAATCGGGAGCTCCAAATGAGGAATGGTTTGCATTTTTGGATTCAGCATGGAAAATCATGACTATTGGTGCTCGAACAAGAAATTTGGGCAAGATATGAGTCTCCAAAAGGTCAAAAACACCCAAAAAATGGCCTCTCTACCCCTTTTTTGACACACAAGAAGCAGTCTTGGGAGAATGGAGATTTGGAGGGGAAAATGAGCACCAAATTCAAAAATTCTAGTGGGGTTAGAAAGTAGATAGGACAGGATTTCCAACAAGCCCACTTGGGTGCATTTTTGACACCTACAAGTGCCCCAAAATAGGCCCCAAAGTAGCACGACGCACAGAGAAATTGGCACGACTCACAGAGGAAAAATTGCCAAATTTGCTTCCTTTTCACAAATTTTCGATTCGCGACTTCTCCAAGTGGGCCTGCTTATCTACACTTTAGTTTTTTGGCACCAAAGGCAGCATTTAAAGCATTTCCTTTCCATATCTACTTCTATCCAAGTGGCGAAGGAAGGCAAACAGTCACCCAAGCCAAATGTCATGTTTGTAGCGTTGCACCTGTAGCTGATGGTTGGCTCTTCATATCCATGTTGTAATGATTCGAGTAACTCCTCAACCCTTGGGTGTTCTATCTCTTCATGGCACATTCTATATATTGTATGTAAGCTATTTGCAAAGGATGGTTGGTTTGTAACTTCTGTGAGACTGTGGGAAAGAAACTCTGTTTCTTCGCTGTGTATTTTTGACAGAGAATTAATGAAAGGCAGTGGCTCTGTTTCATGAGATTCTTGTGGTTGTGAGTGTAGCAAATGTGTCTCTTATGTTTTCATATGTATTTCATTATGTTTCATAATTCAATTCATGTTCATTTCCAGTGAAATTTTCTGAGTGAGATTAGGTAGAATTCAATTTTATTGCTCTGCCTATGGGAAAATTTCATGTTCAGTGTTCTTCTTCTGTTGAAAAGGATTCATGTTCCTATGCCCTTTTCACACTCCTCAGCAATCTCTCCATTCCGCGTTATTCCAAACTAAATTGCTACACTTTTTGCCTGCCTTGTCTCACGAAGTAATATGTGCCTTTGTATTAAATTCTCTGTTCTTTGCTGATCGTTGGTCCCATACCATCCCAGAAGCTTGGTCATTCATAAAAATTGTTTCTTGTATCCATATTCACTTACTAGCCTAAGATCAATATTTCATTGTAAGTCATCTCAGACCATTTTTTGCTTACCTATTCACTGAGCGTGACTCGGAGAGAGCCCTCTCCTGTTCTGGTAGGGATAGCTACCAGACTGAGCGTGGTTTGTGGTTACCCCAAATTTTGCCTTCCTTCAACCTAAGGCAGATTTAGGTGCTAACATAGTGGCGACTCCACTGGGGAAAAAACTAAAATCAAATCCCCTTGTTTCATAATAATTCTAAGCTTCCGGATGATGAGCTTAGGATTGGATAGGCTGAGTAAGTTGGTTGTGTCTTGTGATTTTTCTCAATAGCAAACTAGCTTCGAGACGATATACCAGAGCCAATCTAGACCCGGATCCTCCTCATATCTACGAAAATCCCAATTTGATTCCAAGACTCCTTCGTCAAGAAAGCACCATAACTCCCATGTTCAAGTCTCATTCATGTCCTGATAGCTTTGAGTATCTTGAAGAGCTTGAGTTTGATGAACGGTTTGAAATATCATTGTTTGAGTCTAAGTCTGAAAGGGCTGTGCATTATACTTTCCCCAATCCTCAATTTCTTGTAGATCTAGAAACAAAAAGAGCTAACTGATTAATTGATAATTATATTGCGGGACAGCCTCAAACTCCAATTGCTAGCCCCTTACAAACGGTGCAAACTCCTCTAACACCTCCAAGGCCAAATCCACCGAGAGTGATGGCTGTTCGTTTCGCACCCCTTGTTCTACCCCAAGTTCTAGATGATATTCCCGTGGATTATCAAAGTAAAATCCTATTTTTTGATGGAACTCCTAACAGCATTACTGCTCAGCAACATGTAGACAAGATGGCAGACTTCTATGAACTTCATGAGATCGATGTGGAGAATGTGGCAATGAGACTCTTTGTACAGACATTTGTAGGTGATGTGAGGAAATGGTTCAAAGGTTTGCCGGCAGCAAGTATCACTACCTTGGCCGAACTACAAAGACAATTTTTAAATCGATGGGAAGTGAAAAAGAATCCCCTTCAAATTCTGGCTGAATATGAACAAATCAAACGAAACGCTGGTGAGTCGGTCCAAGATTATTGTGTTAGATTCAATGCAGTTTACAATGAAATTCCAGATCATCTAAAGCCACCTGTGGGACTAGCTATGATGAAATTTCCAGATGGTTTTGACATGGATATGGCCTACCAATTAAGAGAGAGAGAACCGGCCACAATGGAAGACATGCAGGAAATCGCAGTCAGCGTTGAAGCAAATCTGTTGTCCAAGAGAGCTAGAGCGAAAGCAGAAAAGAAAGTCACAGTTAAGAAAGAGTCTTCTTCAATGGATCAATTACTCGAAAAGGTAGAGCAGATGCTTGAAAGGGTGAAGCTCGACAAGCCTGAGCCACAAGTTAGGAATCCTAACTTCTGTGGCCAGCAGCAGCCACAATATAGAATAAGACAGAGAGATCAGTGAACCCAAGAGCAGGCAGCACAACAGCCAGTACAGACACCTTTGCAGCAAAATTTTGTGCATGGACCGGAGTCAGATGAGGACGGGAATGTAATAGGTGAAGAGAACCACCTCTTTACTCCAGATGAGCTGCCTACTTACATTACCGAAGAAGAGGAGTGTGCGGTGAGTTCAGCTGCACACAAAGACACGGATTTCATTCTGGCTAGTGACACTGTTTTAGAAGAAGAATCAGAGGAATATCAAAGGGGGTATATGAATGCTCTGTCCGCACAGCAGTAGCGATATTCACTTAGAAACAGAGATGTGCCAGCCAAACCAATTCAGAAAAAGAAGGAGGTTGAAGCATCAAAGAATGATTCATCAATTTCACAAAGGAAAGGAATGGAGGCGGTTGGTCCGGAGAGCAGCAAATCAACATCAGCAGAACAATCACATCAACAAGCTGCATCAAAGGAAAAGGAAAAGAAAAAAATCCCAGTCAGAGAGGTAGAAAAGATTCCCGCTTTTAATCTAGAGAATGAGATTTCCAAATTAAAAGTATCCATCCCCTTGACTGAAATAATGAAGAACATCAGTTATAGAGGACAAATATCTAAGATGTTGAATTTTGACCCAATGTCTGACATGGTGAATGTTGAAGACGATCAACCTGAAATTATTTTTGGACCAGCATCGAATGGTGAGTCTCCTGACAGTGATGTGCCACCCTTTTACATCAGTTTAAGATTGCATGATTTTCTGTTACATAATGCCATGTTCGATTCCGGAGCCTCTCACAATCTCATGCCCAAGGCTATCATGGATAAGCTTGGTCTGGACATCACCCGAAAGTACCATGATTTCTGTTCATCTGATTCCAGTAGAGTGAGATGTATAGGACTCATCAAGGACTTGGTTGTGAGTCTGGATCAACGTCCAATGAAAAATGTTTTGATGGATGTGGTTGTTACACTAAAATTTGTCAGCATGACTATTTGCAGTCAGTATGGCTCCATCAATAACCATACTGTCCTCCTTGGCAAGTCTTATACCTCTACTCCTCATGTCAAACTCCAAAAAAGAGAGAAAGCCTTTAAAAATCAATATAACTCTGGTTCCGCACTTTCTCTTACTCTTACCTGCGTGCACGCACCTCAAGTACATAATACCTGCGTACTTGTACGCTCTTTCTGTAAAGGGGTGGGTGCGTACCCCTGTAAAAGTCAAAAGGCGCAAGTTTTACTTCAAAAAACTTACTTGCGGTCGATTCTAGAGCATTCTAGAAGATGGTTTGACGTGGATTGAGCGCCTCCAGATGGTTCATGCATCCCAATGAAAGAGGAACTTATCCCATGAAGAGGGGAACTATCCCTTTGAAAGAGGGGCTTATCCCATTGATGGTGGACCTGTTTAACTTCCTCCAAAGCATTATAAATACAGGCATTGGGCCAGAGGCAAAGGAGGTTGAAAGCTGAACATTCCTAAGGGTAGATGCTGCTGAAATTAGGACTCCCTTATAGAGCTTGAGAGGAGAGATTCCATTCCTTTCTTAGCTTCATTTGGAAGTGGGTGAGCTGATCAAAGTAGAGGAGAACTCTTGCTGGACCCTGGGAGGGACCTACACAACACCAAGGTATTGGTTGTAAGGTTTCTTTATTTCCAATTAATACAATTAAGTTCATTTTTCTCAACAAGTTGTTATATATAATTTGTTTCATAAACTCCTTGGTCTTTATGATGAATATGTTTTATTATAAGAGTTATTCAGGTGCTATGTAATCGTTTTCTTGTTTGTGTATGCAGGCTTCAAGGAGAAGGAGCTCATCTGGATCGAAGAGGCTTGGCTACTACAAACAGCGTTGGACTAAAGATAAGCCTTAAACACCTGGTTGCTTTTATTTTAAATGCATATTTAGGGAAAGATAGTGCTTGATTGTTTTGTTTGTCACTAGAAACGCCTTAGTTTCTAGGGAGGTTGGTTTTATCCGCAAAATTGACTCTTTCCGCATGACAAAATGGCGACTCCGCTGGGGAATCCATGGATTTGATTGATTTCTCTTTTGATTGATACTTTGATTTGAGAAACGTTGATTTCTTTCTGGTTTTTGACTGAGTGACCGTGAATTTGGGTAGAATAGCTTAGGATTGAGTTAGTTTTTTATTTTTCTTTTTTTTGAGAGAAGTACGCACCCTCTGAGTTAAGCACAGTGCGTACCTGTACGCACTTCTGCTTTGCACACAGAGCATGACCGCACCTGTGCAAACGGGCTGCCTGCGTACCCTGTCAAAAGTTTAGAAAATTTCATTTTTTTCCTTTTTTATCTTTTAGACCTTGTTTATAGCTTATTTGTTGCTGCCCAGATCCACTGGTTACCTGTCAAAAGTTTTCATCTAAGCTTGTTTCATTAGCATCAAGGGTTTTAGTGAAGTTCATAGAAATTCTAGCCCTAGGTTTGATTTTTGTATTGGTCTTGTAGTGACTCTGGATTTAGAAGTTGTAGAAACCTTGGATATCCCTGGTCTTTTCAGTCTTCTTAGGAGTCAGACCATTCGTAAAATCCACCTTTGTGAGAAACCTACCGTTGTGTTGTCTCTTTGCAGAATTTCGAGAAGGCTTGTTTGTTAAGCTGTGAATTTCATTCTTAAGAAAAAGAACAAGAGCTTTTTATTTTTGTTTTTGACTGATTTATGATTCTGCATGAATTAGTCCTTGGTTGAATTATAACTGATTAAAACAACCTGGAATTATATTTTGTACGCTTTTACCTCATTGGATTTACTCTTAGGTAAATTTCTCTTAGATTTTCATAGATCTTAAAATTGATGTTTGTTAAGTAGTTTTACATGCTTTGTTAAAATAGGAAAAAAACAAAATCTCTTTTGAAGAAAGTTTGTTTTTGTAGCGCTTGAAGTCTTTGAAAAGAGAAAGGAAGTTTTTGTGAAATAATTAGTGGTCTTGTGTTGTGCACTTTGGAAAAGATAAAGAGATTTTTTCTTTGATTTTCATTGCCAAGAAAGTTGTCTTTATAAATTTTGCATTCTCCAACTCTCTTAGTTAGGGAATTCATTGAAAAGGAAAGATTGTTTTTTCATCCTAGGTGCATCTTTTTAGTGGATTTGAGTCGAGTCTACACATCATAAGTTTCATCTTCGCTACATTTTGTCCTAAATAAAAGCCATAAAAAATAACGCTTAAAGTAAAATTAACTTAGTAACTTTTTATTTACTAGGGCTCTGATACACCAACATAGATCAGGCTAGTGTCTTGGAGTAGGAGAGTAATTAACTCTCCAAGATAGTAAAAACAAACAAGTAGCTTATCTTGCGGTAGGATAAATCCAATTGTTACATTTATGCTCTGGGAAAGCTCCTCTTAAAGGAGAAGCACGAGATCGTGTCCGAACCAGTGAGGGGATCAATCCTCCTTCATTGGGAACAACGCCAGATATGCACGTACTACAAACAGTAAACATCGGATTAACCATTGTCGAGGAGCCTGGGGTCACTTGTCGGTAAACCTTGGATTATTTTCAAGGAGACAGCAAGGGGATTGAGCTTATTACTCTGCCCTTGCGTGCGTATCGGATCGTAGACTATTCCCCCAGGTATATTTGTTGTTGTTGGCGACCTTAGTGACTATTATCTTTAGGATTCTTCCTAAGGTGATGGTGGAGGGAAGATCCCACTATACCTGGAGCAGATGTCGGCTAGACTGTTACACTAAAAAATGTCACCATGACTACTTACAGTTAGTATGGCTCAAATCAACAGTCATGCTACCCTCTTAGGCAAGTCTTATGCCTCTGCTATCCATCTCAAACTCAAAGAAGAGAGAAAGTCTTGTAAAAAATGTGTTTATCTCTGGGGTCGCAGGTTCTCTCTAGCCTTACCTGCGGGGATGCTCACAATGTTCACAAAAGCTGCGTCCTTGGACGCTCTGTATGTTAAGGGACAGGTGCGTCCTTCTGTAAAAGGCAAAATGCGCGAGTTTCATCTTAAAAAAGTTACTTGTGGTTACTTCTAGAACTTTCTAGAGGTCGGTTTGATGAAATGGATGCGCCTCCAGTTGGTTCATGTATCCCTATTAAGGAGGAACTTATCCCATCAATAAGGGAGCTATCCCACCCAAAGAGGGGGATTATCCCATTGATGGTGGACCTGAATAACCTCTTTACAGCACTATAAATAAAGACATTGAGCCAGAGGGAGGAGAGGTTGGAGCTATACATTTTCTTTGGGTAAATGCTGCAGGAATTAGGACTCCCATTTAGAACCTTGTGAGGAGAGATTGTCTTTGCTTGATTCTACTTGGAAGTGGGTGAGCTTTGTCAAAGTAGAGGAAAACCCTTGATGGACCCTGGGAGGAACTTGCACAACACCAAGGCCAGGTTGTAAGAGTTTCTTTGTTTCGTTATTAATACAAACTGGTTTATTTTTCTCAATAGCTTGTGTTAATGAGTTATTTCATGTGTTCCTTGGTCTGCATGTTGAATATATGTTTTATTATATGAAATGCAAGTGCTTGGTAATTGTTTGATTGTTTGTGGTTGCAGGAATTGACGTGAAAGAGGAGCTCATCCGGATCGGCAAGGACGGACCACAACAACAGCGTTTTGGAATAAGGTAAGCCTAAACACTTGTAGTTTTCATGTTTTAAAAGATATATTTAGAGAAAGATCACTCCATTTTGTCTTGTTTGTCGCTAGAGAGTTTAGACTCCTAGGGAGGTCAGTTGTGTCCGCACAAACGACTATTTCCGTATGACAAATTGGCGACTCCGCTGGGGAATCCATTAATGAGAAAGTCTTTTCCTTTGTGTGAACTTTGCTCTGAGAAAATCATTTTTATTTTCTGGTTTTTGACTGTGAGAATTAGTATTTGGGTGGCTTAGCTTTAGATTTAGTTAGATTTGGTTTTTCTTAACTTTTCCAAAGGACGCACCCTCTGAGTACTGCACAGTGCGTCTTTGGACGCGCTGTTGCCGTTTGCACAGAGCGGGCCCGCGCCTGTTCTAACGGGTTGCCTGCGTCTTCCTGTAAAAATTTAGGAAAACTCCATTTTTGCTTTAATTGCTTTTAGATTTTGTTTTTTCTTAGTGTTTTCTGCCCAGATCCTTTAGTACCCTGTCAAAAATTTTCACCTGAACTTGTTTCATTAGCATTCCTGCTTTTAGCTTTCATCAATTGGGTGTTTTGAGTCTCTTTTTTGAGAAATTCTTAATTTGATTTCCTTTGGTCATTACTTGGAGGTTTCTCTCAGTCTTTTCACAATTTTGCATCTTTTTGCTTTTGTTTTTACAAAAAATTTCCCCCTCATTCGCCGGGGGGGGCTAAATTGTGTATGAGTGTTAATCGCCTTTGAGTGTTTTTATGTTTTGATCTTTGGAACTCTCACCCAATTTTCTCGACTTGCACTTGATTGGTTCTTAGATTACATTAGAATCATCTTGTGTTTGAGAATTCTCTTGCATAGATCACATTTGCATAATTAGAGTTCTCAGTTTCAGAATATGAATGAAAAATGTGCATAGATTACATTTGCATACTTTTCATGTGAATTGTGCATAGATTACAATTGCATAGTTTACATTCTGAAAAATCAATCGTAGATTTAGATCAGCTTTCTTTGATTTGAATTTACACAAAAATAAAAATAAAATTTGGTTTGGAATTGATTTGCATTAGTTTTTCTTGATGAAATTAGTGCATTAGAGAATTTGTTAAATTTTCTCTTAATGATCAATTTTTTGCATTATTGGAAGTGAATGGAAACTCTCTCCTTACTCTAGTTAGGATTCATCGAATTGAAAGGATTGCATTATCATATTCGATTGCATTCAGTTGAGTCGGGTCATAACACCATTGGTTTCATCTCCATTTACCCATTTGAGTAATAACAGCCTTAATAACACAGCGCTTAATTAAAATTCATCTAGTAATTTTTACATTTCTAGGGCTCTGAAACACCAACATAGCTTAGGCTAGGGTCTTGGAGTAGGTAAGTACTTAACTCTCCAAGACTACAAAACCAAACAGATAGTTTATCTTGAGTAGAATAAATCCAATTGTTTCAATTGCACTCTGGGAAAGCTCCTCTTAAAGGAGAAGCACGAGCTCGTGTCCGAACCAGTGAGGGGATCATTCCCCCCTCGTTGGGAACGACGCCAGACAGTACGTATTACAAACGGTAAACCTCGGATTAACCATTGTCGAGGAGCCAGGGGTCACTTATCGGTAAACCTTGGATTGTTGTCAAGGAGCCGGTAAGGGGATTGAGCTTGCTACTCTGCCCTTGCGTGATGTCGGAGTTTAGACTGTTCCCCCAGGTGTATTTGTTACTGTTGGTGACCTTAGTGACCATAATCTTTAGGGTTCTACCGAGGTGACGGTGGAGGGAAGGTCCCACTGTACCTGGAGCAGACGTCGGTTATACTAACTTGGATTTTCCGGGGGTTCACTTCACTTCGAGACGGTTAAAGTGGAGGAACTTGTGCCGGTCTATTCATTAAGCAGGTTGCCGGGGTAACTGTTCCACCCGCCATTTCTGTACTGAATTCTGCGAGGTTGGGCTTCATCACCAACTAGTGTTTTCGGTCCGGAGAGCTTACTGTTTGTGTGTGGTTTGACTCCTAGATTTGATAGCGCGTGTTAATTTGTTTGTTTTTACTTTTAGATACCATAGGTGTGAATTGTGAATTTTAGTTGTTAAGTGTGAATTGTGAATTGTTAATTTTAGTTTTAAATTGTTAATAAAATTCACTGAAGTTGAATATAATGGCAAATGTTCCGGAATTTATCAACCTAGGAACCCCTCCTAATGAGAATCCTAGTACTTTTCCTTACTTTGGAAATGTTGGTCCTCCTTATATGGCTACTTTGTCATTACCTGGATTTACAATAGGTTTACCGATATGGTTATTTTCAACTTCGTTGGCCCAAAATACTCTAATTGTTCCATCTCAACCGGATGCTTCACCTCAACAGAGTTCACCATCTCAACATCACCAACCTTCTGTTGACCCTTTACCTTCTTCGCCTAATTTTTCTTCCTCCATTTCTTCCTCTTCGCCTGGTAAAAGCCTTGATGTTAGTAACCAGGAGGCTAAGAAGAAGAAGAAAGGGAAGAAGAAGAAGAAGAAGAAGAAGAAGCAAGATAAGAAAGAAGTCAACCAACCAACCATGGCTGTAAGTGTTAGTTGTGTTGAGGAAAATTCCGACATGCATCGTAAACCCAAATACCCTTGTAGGCTTTGTAAGGGTGACCACTTCCTTGTCAATTGTCCTGGTATTCCAAAGGTCTTGGAAGTATGGTCAGAAAAATCCCATCAACTTTCCGTTGATCCATCAACCAGTGATAGTCAGGTTCCTGGGAAAAAAGGTAAAGTTAGGTTTCCTTGTAAGTTATGCAAAGGGAGTCATCAAACTCACATTTACCCTCACATGGATGAAGCCTCAACATTATTGGAAAACCTTACTGTTCCACAGCAAGAATTTCCAACTGGTTACCGTAAACTTTCTCCCAACCTACCGTCAACTGACGGAGTGATTGATTCAAATTCAAATACAGTCGGTCACACTCTCCCATTGGAGAGTGAAACTCATGTCACTCAGGTTGATGATCCATTAGTTGATCAAGTGGTCGATTCAATTTCACATTCGGTCGATCCCACTTTCCATTTAGAGAGTGAACTTCATACCGCTCAGGTTCTTCTTGTTACATCAGATTCTTCTATGCCAGGGGGCATTTCACCTGTTTCTACAGAACCCCCTCCAAGTACTGAGGTCTTTTCCTTTGACTGGAATAGACTGACAGAACCTCGTCTTCCTTCCTCCATCCCTTTCCAAATCATTGTCAAGGCTGGTGGTAGGGACATACATCGTACTCAGGTAGATGAAGGTGCTTCTGTTAGTATTTTATCCTCAGCTGTTTGGAAAGCTTTGGGTTCCCCTCAGCTTGCGCCTATTACGCAGAATCTGAAAGCTTTTAACAGAACAATTAGTGAACCTTTAGGGATCCTTCCTAAGTTTTCTATTACCTTGGAAGGTAAAACTGTTTGTGTTGATCTTATGGTAGTTCGAGGTCCCTTGGATTTCAATTTACTCCTTGGGCGAGACTATGTTTATGCAATGAAAGCTGTCGTATCGACACTCTTTCGCGTGATGTCTTTCCCTCACAATGGCAGTATTGTGACTGTAGACCAGCTTTCGTTCCCTAGTCATTTTTCAACTACCAATAATATGACACCCCTAAATGTTCCTGATTCTAAAGTGGTATCTACCCTGCCACGGGTTAATTATGTGGCAACCGGTCCCATGATTTCAGTTACCGATGTAAGTGAGCCTCTCACTGTTTGCTCATCTTCCTTTGATTTAGCTCCGGTAATTGACATGGAAAACTCTATGGGATTACTTGAACACGATGTTCTTATCCCTTTTGAGTCCCTTGACATGTGTTCCTTCCCAAGAAGTATTCTTCCTTCGGATGAAGACCTCTTGGAAGCCATGATCAAGGTGTGTCCATTGACATGTCTTTCCTCCAGTTGGAAGCCATGATCAATGTTACGAGGATAGTTTTTTCCTGTATCAACCTCGTTAAAAAATGAAATAGGCTAGCATGAGGACAATTCTTTTACTGAGTCAACCTCATTAAAAAATGAATCAGCTAGATTTTAGGATATGTAGGTAGATTGTAGAAAGTCAGGTTTGAGGACAGTTCCTGTTACTGAGTCAACCTCATTTAAAAATGAATCAGGTTTGAGGACAGTTCCTGTTACTGAGTCAACCTCATTTAAAAATGAATCAGGTTTGAGGACAGTTCTTGTTACTGAGTCAACCTCATTAAAAAATGAATCAGGTTTGAGGATAGTTCCTGTTACTGAGTCAACCTCGTTAAAAAATGAATCAGGTATGAGGATAGTTCTTTTCTTGTGTCAACCTCTTTAAAAATGAAACAACTCCCTTTTCAAGTTAAATATTGAAAGTAAACCTTCATTTCATCCAGCCGGTTGAATGCAATGAAGCCTGGGGGGCATGTACCACATTTCGCATCATTATGCTGGGGGCATGCGAACTTTTTGAGCATAGTTCCTTGTCTTGTGTCAAGCTCGTTAAAAAATGAAACAAGGGTATGTTAAGTAGGTAGATTGTAGAGAGTAGTCATGAGCATAGTTCCTTGTCTTGTGTCAAGCTCATTAAAAAATGAATCAAGGATTTTAGAGCATAGTTCCTTGTCTTGTGTCAAGCTCATTAAAAAATGAATCAAGGATTTTAGAGCACAGTTCCTTGTCTTGTGTCAAGCTCGTTAAAAAATGAATCAAGGTTTTTTAGAGCATAGTTCCTTGTCTTGTGTCAAGCTCATTAAAAAATGAATCAAGGATTTTAGAGCACAGTTCCTTGTCTTGTGTCAAGCTCGTTAAAAAATGAATCAAGGTTTTTTAGAGTATAGTTTTTTGTTAGGTAGATTGTAGAAAGTAGTTATGAGCATAGTTCCTTGTCTTGTGTCAAGCTCATTAAAAAATGAAACAACTCCCACGAGTCTTTCCAAGATCTTGAAAGTAAAGCTTCATTCCATCCACCTCATTGAATGCAATGAAGCTTGGGGGGCATGTACCTAGTTTTGCGTCATTATGCTGGGGGCATGCGAACTTGAAGCAAGCATAGTTTTTCGTTTCAAGCTTGCGTAAACATGAAACCGAATCCGAGCATAGTTCTTTTCCTGTGTCAAGCTCGTTAAAAAATGAAACAAATCCTCCTCTAATTGAGTCGAAAGTTTGACTAGACCTCCTAGATGTTAAGTTGTATATTTAGGTTAGTTATTTCGGTTTTGCATAGTTTTCTTATAGTTTTAGGTCGAGTCTTTCAAATGATCTCGTAACTCAACCTTCATTTCATCCAAATGAAGCTGGGGGGCATGCGCTCTAGCAGTTATGCTTAGGGGGCATCAAGCACAGTTTTCTCTCTGTTTCAAGCTTGTGTAAAAATGAAACTACTTTGAAGCATAGTTTTTGTCTGTTTCAAGCTTTTGTAAAAATGAAACCTATCTCGAGTCAATTTCAGTTATTTGCAAGACTCGTTAAACTCATGAAAATACCGAGGTTATTTTGCTATCTTTCATTCTCGTAAAACAAATGAAAATGTCGAGTTCTTTCCGTCTTTTCCTGCTCGTAAATTAAATTGAAAGTCGGCCATATGAGTACATTTTTATCATTTTTTCGAACTCATTAAAACATACGAAAAAGTGAAAACCATGAGTACATTTTTATCATTTTTTCGAACTCGTTAAAACTTACGAAAAAGTGACACCTTAGAGTCATCTTTTAAGCCCTTTTCTGACTGCTAAAAAATGAAAAGATTGCCGAGCGTTTCTTTTACACTCGTTAAAACGGAATTAAAAGACGGTCCCCTTATAGCTCTTTTCTGACCGTAAAAACAGGAAAAGATTGCCGGATTTTTGTCGTTTCAAACTCGATAAGGAAATAAAACGACGTGTCCTTGATCGCTTTTTACTTTTCAGGTCAACGACACTATTATGAAAGTACTCCTTGGTCGCAAGATCAAGCGGTTCCCCCAGGTATTATTTTATACTTTTTCGGGCTTGAGGGACACAAATGTACGAAAAAGTTCAACGTGGAGTCTCCTTTAGTTTTTTAAGACTCTCTAAAATTGAAAAACGCCGAGTTTCTCCTATACTGGGCTCGTTAAACTTTTACAGTAAAGGACCTGTTCAATTACAAACAGGAACGAACCACTCCTTCCTAGGGTTCGAATTTAAACTAGGTCGGACTCGTCCGAAGGATGAGCTTACAATCAAGCATATGTTATCCTCCTCAAGCTTGTTAAAAATAAAGAGGTACTTGCCAGAAATGGTGGGGGAAAAGAGAGAAGAATGAACCTATTTGTCACCTTTTGTCTCAGAAGAAACTTTATTACCACTCTTGAACACGACACTGTTTCATTCACCTGGGTTGGGAAATCTTTTACCTCACAGTTGATCAACCACTTTGAAAAGTCTTTAACCGGGTTCCGGGGATTAACTTTGAGTTATTCGTCACCAAGCCATCTGTCGTGTCGTTATGTGTTCAAGAGGTCTGCAAGCAAAACTTTCATCTGCAAAATACTTGTCATCCATTTGACCATCCCTGAGTCAGTCCTTACAGCAACATTTCTTCAACTTGAACAATGATTTCGTGTTGCGGGCTTGCCTGCAACGGGTCGCTTTCTATCGACATCGACACATTATCTAGAAAGATGACTTAGGAATCGACAGTACCTTGAAGTCTGCATGCATCAATGGCAGGTTTCTCGCCTTTGACGTCAGTTTACATCATTGACTTTCGATCAAAGGATTCCGTGAAGTGTTCGACATCAAAACATCTATTCACATTTCACGGGTTGTGCTTGGTACTTTGAGAACCATTGAAATTACTGGTGGTCTCTCTCACGCTTGTTAACAGTTTACATCATCGACTGGTAATCAAGTGGTTTCTAACATGTTCGACATCAAATCATTTAATCACATGGCTAGAATCGTACCAATTCGGGCAGTAGAAGTGAAGACCCTGGATCTAGTTTCTACCATCCAGGCTGCGAGGAGTTTTATATTCATTATCTATGTAGACTAATCATAAACAGATGGTTGCGTCCATACTATGTCTACAAAAGTCTATAAAAATGATGTACTGCAAGATCATTCCTGTATCAGAGTAGTTAGTCCATTAGTTAAAGTTTTGAATCTGAGTATGGGAATGCCTACCTCAGTGATGATATAATCTTATACATGTATTTTGTGTTGAAAATTGCAGGTTCCAACCAGGTCATCCACAAGACAATCCTTGAAATGATAAAGCGCTTCACCCTTCCTAGAATTACAAAACCCTAATCTATTCCAGGCTTCGCACTTTAGGGGGCAATCTGTTACACTAAAAAATGTCACCATGACTACTTACAGTTAGTATGGCTCAAATCAACAGTCATGCTACCCTCTTAGGCAAGTCTTATGCCTCTGCTATCCATCTCAAACTCAAAGAAGAGAGAAAGTCTTGTAAAAAATGTGTTTATCTCTGGGGTCGCAGGTTCTCTCTAGCCTTACCTGCGGGGACGCTCACAATGTTCACAAAAGCTGCGTCCTTGGACGCTCTGTATGTTAAGGGACAGGTGCGTCCTTCTGTAAAAGGCAAAATGCGCGAGTTTCATCTTAAAAAAGTTACTTGTGGTTACTTCTAGAACTTTCTAGAGGTCGGTTTGATGAAATGGATGCGCCTCCAGTTGGTTCATGTATCCCTATTAAGGAGGAACTTATCCCATCAATAAGGGAGCTATCCCACCCAAAGAGGGGGATTATCCCATTGATGGTGGACCTGAATAACCTCTTTACAGCACTATAAATAAAGACATTGAGCCAGAGGGAGGAGAGGTTGGAGCTATACATTTTCTTTGGGTAAATGCTGCAGGTATTAGGACTCCCATTTAGAACCTTGTGAGGAGAGATTGTCTTTGCTTGATTCTACTTGGAAGTGGGTGAGCTTTGTCAAAGTAGAGGAAAACCCTTGATGGACCCTGGGAGGAACTTGCACAACACCAAGGCCAGGTTGTAAGAGTTTCTTTGTTTCGTTATTAATACAAACTGGTTTATTTTTCTCAATAGCTTGTGTTAATGAGTTATTTCATGTGTTCCTTGGTCTGCATGTTGAATATATGTTTTATTATATGAGATGCAAGTGCTTGGTAATTGTTTGATTGTTTGTGGTTGCAGGAATTGATGTGAAGGAGGAGCTCATCCGGATCGGCAAGGACGGACTACAACAACAACGTTTTGGAATAAGGTAAGCCTAAACACTTTGTAGTTTTCATGTTTTAAAAGGTGTATTTAGAGAAAGATCGTTCCATTTTGTCTTGTTTGTCGCTAGAGAGTTTAGACTCCTAGGGAGGTCAGTTGTGTCCGCACAAACGACTGGGGATTTTAGAGCATAGTTTTTCGTTTCAAGCTTGCGTAAACATGAAACCGAATCCGAGCATAGTTCTTTTCCTGTGTCAAGCTCGTTAAAAAATGAAACAAATCCTCCTCTAATTGAGTCGAAAGTTTGACTAGACCTCCTAGATGTTAAGTTGTATATTTAGGTTAGTTATTTCGGTTTTGCATAGTTTTCTTATAGTTTTAGGTCGAGTCTTTCAAATGATCTCGTAACTCAACCTTCATTTCATCCAAATGAAGCTGGGGGGCATGCGCTCTAGCAGTTATGCTTAGGGGGCATCAAGCATAGTTTTCTCTCTGTTTCAAGCTTGTGTAAAAATGAAACTACTTTGAAGCATAGTTTTTGTCTGTTTCAAGCTTTTGTAAAAATGAAACCTATCTCGAGTCAATTTCAGTTATTTGCAAGACTCGTTAAACTCATGAAAATACCGAGGTTATTTTGCTATCTTTCATTCTCGTAAAACAAATGAAAATGTCGAGTTCTTTCCGTCTTTTCCTGCTCGTAAATTAAATTGAAAGTTGGCCATATGAGTACATTTTTATCATTTTTTCGAACTCATTAAAACATACGAAAAAGTGAAAACCATGAGTACATTTTTATCATTTTTTCGAACTCGTTAAAACTTACGAAAAAGTGACACCTTAGAGTCATCTTTTAAGCCCTTTTCTGACTCCTAAAAAATGAAAAGATTGCCGAGCGTTTCTTTTACACTCGTTAAAACGGAATTAAAAGACGGTCCCCTTATAGCTCTTTTCTGACCGTAAAAACAGGAAAAGATTGCCGGATTTTTGTCGTTTCAAACTCGATAAGGAAATAAAACGACGTGTCCTTGATCGCTTTTTACTTTTCAGGTCAACGACACTATTATGAAAGTACTCCTTGGTCGCAAGATCAAGCGGTTCCCCCAGGTATTATTTTATACTTTTTCGGGCTTGAGGGACACAAATGTACGAAAAAGTTCAACGTGGAGTCTCCTTTAGTTTTTTCAAACTCTCTAAAATTGAAAAACGCCGAGTTTCTCCTATACTGGGCTCGTTAAACTTTTACAGTAAAGGACCTGTTCAATTACAAATAGGAACGAACCACTCCTTCCTAGGGTTCGAATTTAAACTAGGTCGGACTCGTCCGAAGGATGAGCTTACAATCAAGCATATGTTATCCTCCTCAAGCTTGTTAAAAATAAAGAGGTACTTGCCAGAAATGGTGGGGGAAAAGAGAGAAGAATGAACCTATTTGTCACCTTTTGTCTCAGAAGAAACTTTATTACCACTCTTGAACACGACACTGTTTCATTCACCTGGGTTGGGAAATCTTTTACCTCACAGTTGATCAACCACTTTGAAAAGTCTTTAACCGGGTTCCGGGGATTAACTTTGAGTTATTCGTCACCAAGCCATCTGTCGTGTCGTTATGTGTTCAAGAGGTCTGCAAGCAAAACTTTCATCTGCAAAATACTTGTCATCCATTTGACCATCCCTGAGTCAGTCCTTACAGCAACATTTCTTCAACTTGAACAATGATTTCGTGTTGCGGGCTTGCCTGCAACGGGTCGCTTTCTATCGACATCGAAACATTATCTAGAAAGATGACTTAGGAATCGACAGTACCTTGAAGTCTGCATGCATCAATGGCAGGTTTCTCGCCTTTGACGTCAGTTTACATCATTGACTTTCGATCAAAGGATTCCGTGAAGTGTTCGACATCAAAACATCTATTCACATTTCACGGGTTGTGCTTGGTACTTTGAGAACCATTGACATTACTGGTGGTCTCTCTCACGCTTGTTAACAGTTTACATCATCGACTGGTAATCAAGTGGTTTCTAACATGTTCGACATCAAATCATTTAATCACATGGCTAGAATCGTACCAATTCGGGCAGTAGAAGTGAAGACCCTGGATCTAGTTTCTACCATCCAGGCTGCGAGGAGTTTTATATTCATTATCTATGTAGACTAATCATAAACAGATTGCTGCGTCCATACTATGTCTACAAAAGTCTATAAAAATGATGTACTGCAAGATCATTCCTGTATCAGAGTAGTTAGTCCATTAGTTAAAGTTTTGAATCTGAGTATGGGAATGCCTACCTCAGTGATGATATAATCTTATACATGTATTTTGTGTTGAAAATTGCAGGTTCCAACCAGGTCATCCACAAGACAATCCTTGAAATGATAAAGCGCTTCACCCTTCCTAGAATTACAAAACCCTAATCTATTCCAGGCTTCGCACTTTAGGGGGCAATCTGTTACACTAAAAAATGTCACCATGACTACTTACAGTTAGTATGGCTCAAATCAACAGTCATGCTACCCTCTTAGGCAAGTCTTATGCCTCTGCTATCCATCTCAAACTCAAAGAAGAGAGAAAGTCTTGTAAAAAATGTGTTTATCTCTGGGGTCGCAGGTTCTCTCTAGCCTTACCTGCGGGGACGCTCACAATGTTCACAAAAGCTGCGTCCTTGGACGCTCTGTATGTTAAGGGACAGGTACAGAGCGTCCTTCTGTAAAAGGCAAGATGCGTGAGTTTCATCTTAAAAAATTTACTTGTGGTTACTTCTAGAACTTTCTAGAGGTCGGTTTGATGAAATGGATGCGCCTCCAGTTGGTTCATGTATCCCTATTAAGGAGGAACTTATCCCATCAATAAGGGAGCTATCCCACCCAAAGAGGGGGATTATCCCATTGATGGTGGACCTGAATAACCTCTTTACAGCACTATAAATAAAGACATTGAGCCAGAGGGAGGAGAGGTTGGAGCTATACATTTTCTTTGGGTAAATGCTGCAGGTATTAGGACTCCCATTTAGAACCTTGTGAGGAGAGATTGTCTTTGCTTGATTCTACTTGGAAGTGGGTGAGCTTTGTCAAAGTAGAGGAAAACCCTTGATGGACCCTGGGAGGAACTTGCACAACACCAAGGCCAGGTTGTAAGAGTTTCTTTGTTTCGTTATTAATACAAACTGGTTTATTTTTCTCAATAGCTTGTGTTAATGAGTTATTTCATGTGTTCCTTGGTCTGCATGTTGAATATATGTTTTATTAAATGAGATGCAAGTGCTTGGTAATTGTTTGATTGTTTGTGGTTGCAGGAATTGATGTGAAGGAGGAGCTCATCCGGATCGGCAAGGACGGACTACAACAACAACGTTTTGGAATAAGGTAAGCCTAAACACTTTGTAGTTTTCATGTTTTAAAAGGTGTATTTAGAGAAAGATCGTTCCATTTTGTCTTGTTTGTCGCTAGAGAGTTTAGACTCCTAGGGAGGTCAGTTGTGTCCGCACAAACGACTGTTTCCGTATGACATAGACTCACTTGGATTTTCTGGGGGGTTCACTTTACTCGAGACAGTTAAAATGGAGGAACTTGGTCCAGTCTATTCATTAAGCAGGTTGCCGGGGTAACTGTTCCACCCGCCATTTCTGTAATGAATTCTGCGATGTTGGATTTCATCACCAACTAGTGTTTTCGGTCCGGAAAGTTATTGTTTGTGTGTGGTTTAACGCCCTAGATTCTTTAGGTTGAATTACCAAGACAGTCCCGTAGACCTCGGGGCCGGTCTCCTGAGGTTGTAACCGTGGCTGATTTGTTGAGGAAGTCCTGTAGACTTCGGGGCCAACCTCGTGAAGAAGTCCCGGGTCATTACGAAGGTTTGAAAGTCCTCGTAACTCCTAGTGGCAGTAAAGTAGGGTCACCTGAAGAAGGAGAGTCTTTGTTGGTTGTTCATCCTGATTACCAAACTCTAGAAACAGGTTATAATCCTAAAGCTATTTCGGTTTCCGAACTTGCTGGTAGCTTTTCATCTACTAGTGATATAGGCGAAGAACCTGAGATATCTGAACCTGTTACTCCAACATCGGGGTTTGTCTCTCCAACTTCTAGTGCTCCTAATTCACCTAGGGTAGAAAGAGTAATCACCGAGAATCTTCCTTCTGGTTTGATAGCTATTGAAGAACTTGCTCCAGAAGAAGAAATAGGCATCCCTATCCCTGAAAATCAACCTGTTATTGATCTAAGGGAGCGTGAATCAATTTTTTACAGTCCACCTAGAAGTACTACTTGGTATCTTTCTTTAACTAATTATTTGGAAAACCCAGGGTTAAGTTTTTCTCCACCTCGTGCTCCTTATCCACCTAGAGGTCTTTATACTCCTGTAAATATGTCTGGTCAGTCGTCCATGTTTACTCAATTGCCTGAATCCTTTTTGTACGGCGGTCCTTCTGTTCCCTCTGGGTATCAGTCACTTTCTGGTACTTTTGCGGGAGCATCTCCTCAACCCATTGAACATGGGTTATTAACTGGAAACAATGGTAATAAACCGTTGAGCGTAGAAGACATTCTTATGATGTCAGGTTCTATTCCCAATTCTCAACCTCAAGGTGGCCAGTTACCGCCTGGGGGGCAGCCTCAATTAACGCCTGGGGTGCAACCTCAAGGGACACAAATTGTGTCTGGGGGGCAACCTCAAGGACAGTATGTACCCATGGTGCAGTACATTCCTCAAGGTCAACCCCAGCCTCAATATGTACCCCAAGGTCAACCTCAGTATCAATTTATACCTCAAGGTCAACCCCAGTATCAGTACATGCCTCAAGGGTATCTACCCCAAGGTCAGTACTCGAACCAAGGTTTCCAACCACCCCAAGGTCAATCTTATGTTCAAGGAACGGGAAATGTACCTTTCAATTATCAATCCTACCCTCAACCTGGTTATGGTCCCCCATATCCTCAACCTGTAATGGGTCAATACCCCGGAATGAACATAGTGTGGGATCCATCGCAAATTCAACAGGTGTTGCAGCCAAATGTATAGTTGTCATCTCAAACTGGACAACCCTTAGTTTTTGGTTCACCCCAGCAACCAGTCCAGTCTAATATTCAAACTTCTGTACCTTCGGTAGTTTCTCAGTCTGGGCCTATTGCGCCTAGTACTCCATCTCAAACGACTGCTGCAACTGCCGCAACATCTGTTCAATCTACCCCACCTACTTCTGGAGTATCGACAACTCCGGTTTCTACTGTTCCTGTATCTACTCCTCAGACATCTTTACCATCGTCTGGATCCACGATTCAAACTACGGTTCAGATGCCTGTAGGACAACCTGGTTTAAGTATGGTTGTCACAAGTCAACCACAATTCACTTATCAACCGTACCAGGGATAGTACCAATTCGGTCCTGCTGTCTAGTAGCCAGTTTATCAGTATCAACCGTATCCTGGGTACACTTATCAACAACCACAACAACCCCAGTACGGTCCGGTTAATCCTGGTTTTCCGGGAGGATACAATATCCCGAACGCAATTCCTATTCCAAGTTATCCCGGATATCCTCCTCCTGGGGCTGGTCTCGTGACCCAGAGTTTTAGGGATCCTAATCGGCAGTTACCGTTTATCGCAACTTTGGACTTGCCTGATTTGTCGCGCCTAACGAACGATCCAATTAATTATCTTCCGTTTTGGCCACCAATGCCGAATAAGTTGCCCAGTGACATTCCCAAGTTCGAAGGTAAATCTGGAGAGGACCCGTCGAACCATGTGATGACTTACCACCTCTGGTGTGCCTCTAATTCCATCTCGGTTGATTCGATCTGCATACGTCTTTTCCAGCGCACTCTCATTGGTCTTGCGGCCAAGTGGTATATTGAGTTACCACGGGCCTCTTTTTATAATTTTAGCCAGTTAGCTACCTCGTTTTTAACTCATTTTCAGTTGTCGGTCAGATATGATAATGGCACGGAGTTGCTAACTTCATTAAAGCAATCGACGTCCACTTATATTTCCGATCATATTCATGAATGGAGACGTCGAAGGCGGTTAGTGAAAGTTTTTATCCCGGACCAGATCTTAGCTGAATGGTTTGTTAAATCATTGTTACCGAAGATTACTGAAGACGTAGCTAAGGCCGGAGTAGTTACTGAGGAGCAAGTGATTGCTCAAGCATAGTACCTTGACTTAGTTTATACTCAGTCAGGTACGTTACATGAAAAGATCCCCGATCTTCCCAAGTCAAATCAAATAGCTGCTGCTCCGTCAGGGTCTCATGCTGTTGATGGCATGATTGGTACGGTGAACACTAAAAGCAAGAAGAAATCCTCCAAGAATTCTTCTCCTATCATAACCTTGCCTGATTCCTCGACAGGAGATTCTTCTGCAGAAGTTTCCACTGATGTTCACGTTGTAGAATCATCTACGACTAAATCAAAATCTGGTGGAAAGAAGAAAGGAAAGAAGAAGAATAAAGCAGACAAAACTCCAAAGGAGAAAACTGAAAAATCGGAAACCAATGACGAAAAACGCAAACCTCGATATCCTTGTCTTATTTGTGAAGAGGAACACTTTACAAGAGACTGCCCTCATCGAGCAGAGGTTGCAAAGATTGTCAAAGGTTCCCAAACTCCTGCTGTTTTGAGGGATCCATTTCCAAATCAAGATAGCAAGATGATAGGTTCTTCCTCGAATGTCAATGAAGAACCCATATTGATGATGTCCCATGTAAGGATTGTGACTCGATCGCAAGATTATGGTAGTAAAAGTCCTGTTGATGGCAAAGAAGCAGAATCTTCTCATTCTAATCCATCAACCTCAGCTCCCGGTTCCGATCCACTACAGATCGAGAAGCCTAATCCAGACTTAGTAATCAAACCGCCTGCCAAGGGTATACTTCGAAAGTCTGCTTTCAATCCACATGCAAGAGCGGCCCAGAATTATAACATTGTTGAGGACTTAGTTGTTTCACCCTCAGCAATGTCGGCTTTGGAAGTGCTGCAATCATGCCCAGCACAGCGTAAATTACTTTTGTCGGCTATAGGAGCTGTTGATGTTCAGGACCCGAACCTAATAATCTTTGATCTAGAAAATAGTACACCGCGTCTGCCTCATCAAATGGCTTTCCAGATCCCAGTGATAGTAAAAAACAGGCCTATTCATCGGACTGTAATTGATGAGGGAGCTTCAACATGTATTATGTCGATACAGTGTTGGAGATCGCTTGGTTCTCCTTCACTAAATCAATCCCTGACAATTCTTAAGGCCTTTGATGGCCGTGGGTTTCATCCTTTTGGCATTCTACAGGATTTGCCTATAGGGGTTGAAGGAAAAACCGTTAGTCTAGATGTGGAGGTGGTTGATGCCCCTCTAGACTACAACCTTCTCTTGGGTCGAAGTTGGTATTACGCTATGACAACGGTCGTTTCATCGGTCTTCTGAGTAATAAAGTTCCCACATAATGGAAAGATCGTAACAATAGACCAGCTGGCTTACTTTTCATCCGACCCAGCCTCTTCAGAGAGTATTCAGCATGTTGGTAAAACGACTATCCCATATAAGGATGTTGGAGTAGGATTAGTTAAAGATGTCGGTTTACTGGGAACTTTTCCTTTTCCTCCAATCAACGCATTATCTTCGTTTGCATCCATTCATATGATTACATCAGACACCATTGTTTATGATGATCCTTGGATCGTTCCTTCTGAATCTGAGATAGACTCATTTGGTGATGCTATGCCTTTGAGTCCATATGAAATTGCCTATGAAGCCGTGCAGTCTTTTACCGACCCGTGTTCAACCAAAATCGACTTAATGAATGTGGTCCGTGAGGAATCACTTTTCACATCAACCTCGGAGTTAATAGCGTTTCCCGAAGTTGTTTCATCTGATGAGCAACTTCGTGAAGTCCTATGTGTAGATGATTTACCATGGGAAGATCTCCATCACAGATCTTCGTTTTTACCTGAGGATGATCATTTTGAAAATGATTTCTCATCAATCTTTACAGCTGAATATGTCAAGGAAGCTCAGAATCCCATGAAACATCCTGATTCAGAGCTGAATTTGGGAAATATCTCTCGAACTATTCCCATTGACATTTCGGTTAAGCCTGGAATTGTTGAGAACATTCATATAGGTGCCTCGTGTACAAATGACGAAATTCAGACATACAAGGCCCTATTTCAAGAATTCCGCGACGTGTTTGCCTGGTCCTATGAGGAAATGCCAGGAATTGATCCCGCGATTGTTGTTCATGAGATCAAGACTTACCCAGACACTAAACCCGTCCGGCAACGTTTGCGTCAGATTCACCCAAGAAAAGCTGCTGCAATTAAAGCAGAAGTTGAAAAACTATTGAAAGCAGGTTTCATTTATCCGATCCCGTTAATGGATTGGGTATCGAATATTGTTCCGGTTAACAAAAAACAGGGAACAATAAGAATATGCATCAATTATAGGGACATTAATCGAGCTTTTCCAAAACTCAACTACCCAACTCCTTATATCGATCAAATCATTGATGATTGTGCCGGCAGTGAAATATTTTCCTTTATGGACGGTTTTTTTGGATACAATCAAATCAATATTCTACCTGCCGATCAACCAAAAACGGTTTTCATTTGTCCATGGGGACATTTTCTTATTGCAAATTACCTTTTGGGCTCAAGAATGCCGGAGCAACTTTTCAGAGGGCGATGTCTTATGCATTTCATGACATCAAACACATTGTGCAACCGTATCTCGATGATTTGCCCGCTCATTCATTACACCAAGCTGATCACCTCGTCCATTTACGAGCAATCTTTATGAGGTGTAGGCATTATTGAATTCGGTTGAACCCACACAAATGTGTCTTCTGTATAGAAACGGGTTGATTGCTGGGGTTTGTAGTTTCAAAAACCGGCATTTGCGTTGATCCCTCGAAGGTCGAAGCTATCATAAAATTTCCTCCTCCTTCTAGTCTTCGCCAACTCCAAAGTTTGCAGGGGAAGCAAACTTTTTACGACGATTCATTCCTAACTACGCCGAGGTTACAAACGGTTTTACATGATTGTTGAAACAGAATGCTCAATTGTCTTGGGATGAGATAGCTCAGAAATCTTTTGATGCACTCAAGCACGCGTTGACCCATGCACCATTGCTACATCCTCCCAACTACAACCAGGATTACTTTTTGTATCTCGCAGCCTCCCATTCCACCATTGGAATGGTCTTAGTTCAGGAAGATGAATTCGGAATGTAACATGTGATATACTACCTTAGTCGGACATTAAATCCAACTAAGCTAAAATACTCACATGTGGAGAAATTGGCATTGGCAGCCGTTCAAGCTGTCCAACGTTTTCGCCACTACATTTTACTACGTAAAACTACCGTCATTTCGGATTGCAACCCTATGATCTACATTTTGACCAAACAATTGCTAGGGGGCAAGTACTCTAAATGGATTTTTATCCTGCAGGAGTTCGACTTGGAGTTTGAGAAGTCTAAGTCTAAGAAATCTTTAGTTTTTGCAGAGTTAATGTGTGACTTCCCGCGTGCTGATACGGAAACTGTGGCAGAGGAGCCCATTGCGGACGAATCTTTGTTTCTAATCAGCACTTTAGATCCGTGGTATGGGGATATCATTGTCTATCTCCAGACCCAATCCTTTCGCCCGAAGTTTCAAAGTCGGAACGTTGGAAAATTCGATTCCAGTCCCAACAATAAAAAATTATTAGAGATACTCTTTATCGCCGTGGGGCGGACTCTATTTTTCAACGTTGCTTAACTCACGAAGAGGCAAAAAGGGTTCTAAATGACTGTCACTTTGGAGTGTGTGGCGGTCATATGTCTGGGTATGCCACAGCCCAAAAGATATTACGCGCTGGCTACTTCTGGCCGTCCTTGTTTAAAGATTGTATTACTGCGGTCCGAAAATGCCATAACTATCAAGTGTTTGATCGAAAGATGCACGCTCCACCTGCTCCTCTCCACCCTATAATTGCCGTTGGTCCTTTTTCCAAATGGGGTATCGATTTTATTACATGTAACCCTCACTCGGCCGGGGGCATGCGTATATCATCCTTGCGGTAGATTATTTTACTAAGTGGGACGAGGCGATGCCTACATTCGAGGCAGACGGCAAGACAGCTGCAATTTTCGTGTTCAATCATATAATTGCTAGGTTTGGTGTCCCACAAGCGATAATCACTGACCATGGGCGCCATTTTCGAAACGTTATGATGACAAAACTTATAGGCCAGCTTGGTTTGCGTCACAATAGTTCAACTCCTTATTATCCACAAGCGAATGGTCTGGTTGAGTCCATCAACAAATTTTTAGTTATCATGATCCGATGAATCATTGGTATTCATCGGTCGAATTGGCACAACATGTTATTTTCAGCACTTTGGGCGTACCGAACCTCAGTGAAAACATCAACAGGGTTCACTCCTTTCCAACTAGTTTATGGTTTGGAAGCTGTTCTACCCATTGAATGCGAAATCCCGTCACTGCAAATGGCCATCGAGTTACTTCCAGATACTTCCGAAGAGGAAAAGCGTTTATTATACTTAGCTCAATTAGATGA
This sequence comes from Pinus tabuliformis, assembly GCA_031772625.1. Lineage (NCBI taxonomy): Eukaryota > Viridiplantae > Streptophyta > Pinopsida > Pinales > Pinaceae > Pinus > Pinus tabuliformis. The sequence goes on from CM062811.1 coordinate 309,925,014, forward strand.
GAATCAACGTGATGCTGCATTGGCGATCGAGACTCACGCAAAACGTATGAAAGCTTAGTATGATCGAAATGTGACCCCTCGAAATTTTTCAGAAGGAGACCTAGTGTTATTATATGATCAAGCTAATGATAAATTAGGTGCTGGAAAATTCGTTCCTATGTGGCATGGACCCTATATTGTCAAGCGAAAGCTAGCAAAAGGGGCCTATGAATTGGTATACTTTGATGGGGACTCTTTAGGTAAACCCAGAAATGGTCTTTACTTGAAGAGTTATTATGCTTAAAAGAATGGGTATGGAGAGTTTTAGTTAGGTTAGTTTTTCTTTCTAGCTGGTGTGTTTGTTAGTTTAGACAGTGTGCTTAGCTTAGACAGTGTGTTTTCGTCATTATTCTAGCTTATCTTGGTTTTACTCTTGATATTGCAGATGTCGATGCCTCTCCAAATATAAATTGGTTTCGCTGATGGTGCTTGTCGTAGTACACAGAATATCTCTTCCGCAACTTGGGTTATCTATTCGCCCTCTGACGAGTTAGTATCTATGCATGGGGTGGGCCTCGGTCAAACAACGAACAACATTACCGAATACAGTGCAGTGATTGAGTTATTATCCGAATCTATTTCATTTGGGATTCAGAGTTTGATAGTGAGGTTAGATTCTTAACTCGTTGTATTACAGCTTAATAGAGTGTATGCCATTAGAAATCCAGTGTTATTAAGGTTATTTTTGAGAGTGCGTCTCTTGGAATGTGAGTTTGATTACATTGAATATCAGCATATTCCAAGGTCTTTAAATACATTAGCAGATGCAATTGCTTCTCGAATGTTAAATAGACATTTGCAATAATCATACATGTAAATTTAAAACCATTCCATAACATGATTTACACGATAAGCCGGTAATAATGATATATATATATAGGAGTGTGTTAAAAAAAATACATGGTCTTCGATCATAGGTTAAAAAACACCTTATGATCGGCAAAAATGATAAGTACAAAAAACCAAAATGTCACATGTGTCTACAAAACGACCATCCAATCACTGGTGATGATCTCTATATGACACCACTGCACGGGCCACCCTACACAAGAACCTCCTAAAAGGTCCTGGGACTCCGACTGCATAGCGCTGAAGCCTGATTGGAATGTCATCTATGGTAGTCTCTGGTATGTCTGCTGTAAGACGCTCTAGGTCACTTTCCAACTCAGACAAAGTCTCTGTGGCCTCGTCCTGTGGGGCCGGTGCCGCTGCAACTAGTAGTCTCCTCTCGTAAGGCCGGAGATTGGCTGGACGACGTGGGCCTACATCTGCATTTTGAAAATTATTACTATCAGTTTTGAGACGATATAAAACAAACAAAAATAATAGATAGTTTAAAAAACTTGTGAAAAATGAAGTTACCTGTATCATCCCATTGTTCTCCCAGTGGAAGGACCATGTCCGGATCTCCACGAAAATCAACTCTGGCATAAGGAAAATCCTGTATAGAAAAGACCTAGTCTTCTAACCAGTGAAAGTACTCCGGAGTAAATCGGACAACCTCCATCCCCTCATCAGGATGACGGGCCATAACCGCAACCCATCACATCAATTTGGGCTCTCGAGGAAGCCCAACCTCAACAGTGAGCTGCTGTGGGATCAGCATCGGAACCTCTCTAAGCCAAAACTCACAACTAAAGCCCCATAACCAAAGCTCTTTAGCTATCCGTTTTTGGCTCTAGTCAGTTGGCCTTTTACATTGGCCAACACAGCATCACACCAGTTGAAAATGGTACCTCGATAGCAATCAATTGCCATCCGCATCTGGGATCCAGTGGCAATGTGTAAAGCGGCAGACCTGCAAAGTCTGGTAACTGTAAAGGCAATCACCATAAGTTCAGGACGGGATATAGTTTTGATCTCTATCCCCTTCTCCTAAGACTGAGTGTTACACCACTCTAGTCGGAGACTAGCGACAGACTGGCCACCTGGCCTAGTCCCGAACAGAGTCAAGTGTTCGCCTCTCTTGGGCAAACCAGTGAGAAAGTAGATATCTGCCGGCTCCATCTCAAGCTGGTGCCCTCCAATATAAAAACACTGGTCCTGAATGTTCCATCTTTCTACCAGCCACTCTAGAAAGCTCACTTGGGCCCTCATGCCAGGTATGGCCCAGTATTTATAAAGACCGCATGCCTTCAAAGAATCAATTGACGGTTGATAATTAATGGCGGCCAAATCAAAATCTTCGTGCTCTCTCTCGCGCCAATCACGCGCCAATCAAGCATGGTGAACAATCTACATACCATAAAACATCCATTAGATTCCATGAAATCAAAAATATTTGGTCCATTTTGGAGAATTTAGGTTTTAAAAACTCGTTGCGCGGGGTACGCACCCCGCCTTTAGGAACAGAGCGTGGGTACACAGGGTCCCTGAAGGCAAGGTGCGTACCCCTGACATTTTTCCAACTGAGAAAATGTCGGGGTACGCGAGTCCCTAGTGTGGTGCCTGCGTACGCCGAGAGGCGGTTTTTGAAACCACAAAACCTCCCAAAAATGAAATCTGGGGCCTTAAAAAGAATTCTAAACAGATGAAATTGAAGAGGAGGATGTTGTAGATTACCTGGAAGAGACGACGTTCGATTTCGACGGTTGGATTCTCCACAATGTCCACGGGAAGTTTCTTGCCAAAAGCCCTTTTTCTCTCCTCAAATGGTAAAATGGTAAAAATGAATTGGTAAAAGCCCTTTTTATAGTTTTTTTGGGTAAATAAATGGTAAATTTTTTTATTTTTCACCATGAAAAGGTATTTTTCAAAGTATTTTTATCTATCTTCAACAGGTATGAGTAATGTGTTGGTTTTTGTGCAGGATAAAGGATTTTCAGGGAAAGTTGTCATTTTTTACAAACAAAAACATCAGAGTCATCTTTAAGCTCTTTTCTGATTCCTAAAATGTGAAAAGATTGCCGAGTTTTCTTTTTAGCTCGTTAAAACGGAATTAAAAAGACGGTCCTCTTACAGCCCTTTTCTGACCGTAAAAACATGAAAAGATTGCCGGATTTTTGTTATTTCAAATTCGATATTGGAAATAAAACGACGTGTCCTTTATCGCTTTTTACTTTTCAGGTCAGAGACACTAATCATGAAAGTAATCCTTGGTCATAAAGATCAAGCGGTTCTCTCAAGTATTATTTTATACTTTTTCGGGCTTGGGAGACACAAATTTACGAAAAAGGTCAACCCTGGAGTCTTCTTAAGTTTTTTAGATTCTCTAAAATTGAAAAACGCCGAGTTTCTCCTATACTGGATTCGTTAAAATTTCACAGTAAAGGACCTGTTCGATTACAAACAGGAACGGACCAATCCTTCTTAGGGTTCGAATCTAAACTAATAATCAAGCAAATGTTATCCTCCTCAAGCTTGTAAAAAATAAAGAGGTACTTGCCAGAAATGGTGGGGGAAAAGAAAGGAAAATGAGCCTATTTGTTACACTTTGTCTCGGAAAAACCTTATCACCACTCTTGAACACGTCACTTTTCATTCACCTGGGTTGGGAAATCCTTTGCCTAACAGTTGATCAAACCACATTGAAAGTCTTCAACCGGTTTCTGGGTATTAACTTTGGGTCAATTGTCACCAAGCCATCTGTTGTGTCGTTATGTGTTCAAGAGGTCACTGCAAATAAACCATTCATCTGAAAAATATCTGTCAGCCATCTTGACCATCCCTGAGTCAGTCCTTACAGCTACATTTCTTCAACTTGATCTATGATTTCGTGTTGTGGGCTTGCCAGCAACGGGTCGCTTTCTATCGACATCAGCACATTATCTAGAAAGATGATCTAGGAATCATCAGTACCTTGAAATCTGCATGCCTCAATGGCAGGTTTCTCGCCTTTGAGGACAGTTTACATCATTGACTTTCGATCGAAGGATTCCGTGATATGTTCGACATCAACACATTCATTCACATCTCATGGATTGTACTGGGTACTTTGAGAAGCATTGACATCACTGGTGGTCTCTCTCACACTTGTTAACAATTTACATCATTGACTGGTAATCAAGTGGTTTCTACCATGTTTGACATCCACTCATTTATTCGCATGGATAGAATCGTACTATTTTGGGAAGCAGAAATGAAGACCCTGGATCTAGTTTCTGCCATCCAAGCTGCGAGGAGTTTTGTATTCATTATACAGTAGACTAATTATAAACAGATGGCTACGTCCATACTGTGTCTACATGTGTCTATGATTATGATGTATTGCAAAATCATTCCTATGTCAAAGCAGTAGTTAGTTTGTTAGTTAAGTTTTTGATCTGAGTATGGGAATGCCTACCTCAGCGATGATATGATCTCATATATGTATTTTTTGTTGAATATTTGCAGGTTCCGACTGGGCTCTCCACAAGATAACCCTCGAAATGATAAAGTGCTTCACCCTTCCTAGATGATATAAAACCCTAATCTACTACAGACCTCGCACTTTAGGGGGCAATCTGTTACACTAAAATTTGTCACCATGACTATTTACAGTCAGTATGGCTCCATCAATAACCATACTGTCCTCCTTGGCAAGTCTTATACCTCTGCTCCTCATGTCAAACTCCAAAAAAGAGAGAAAGCCTTTAAAAATCAATATAACTTTGGTTCCGCACTTTCTCTTACTCTTACCTGCGTGCACGCACCTCAAGTACATAATACCTGCGTATTTGTAAACTCTGTCTGTAAAGGGGTGGGTGCGTACCCCTGCAAAAGTCAAAAGGCGCAAGTTTTACTTCAAAAAACTTACTTGCGGTCGATTCTAGAGCATTCTAGAATATGGTTTGACGTGGATTGAGCGCCTCCAGATGGTTCATGCATCCCAATGAAAGAGGAACTTATCCCATGAAGAGGGGAACTATCCCTTTGAAAGAGGGGCTTATCCCATTGATGGTGGACTTGTTTAACTTCCTCCAAAGCATTATAAATACAGGCATTGGGCCAGAGGCAAAGGAGGTTGAAAGCTGAACATTCCTAAGGGTAGATGCTGTTGAAATTAGGACTCCCTTATAGAGCTTGAGAGGAGAGATTCCATTCCTTTCTTAGCTTCATTTGGAAGTGGGTGAGCTGATCAAAGTAGAGGAGAACTCTTGCTAGACCCTGGGAGGGACCTGCACAACACCAACGCATTGGTTGTAAGGTTTCTCTATTTCCAATTAATACAATTAAGTTCATTTTTCTCAACAAGTTGTTATATATAATTTGTTTCATAAACTCCTTGGTCTTTATGATGAATATGTTTTATTATAAGAGTTATTTAGGTGCTATGTAATCATTTGCTTGTTTGTGTATGCAGGCTTCAAGGAGAAGGAGCTCATCTGGATCGAAGAGGCTTGGCTACTACAAACAGCGTTGGACTAAAGGTAAGCCTTAAACACCTGGTTGCTTTTATTTTAAATGCATATTTAGGGAAAGATAGTGATTGATTGTTTTGTTTGTCACTAGAAACGCCTTAGTTTCTAGGGAGGTCGGTTTTGTCCGCAAAATTGACTCTTTCTGCATGACAGTGGTGGTAGCAGATATTCCTCCAAGGTTTGGAATGCTTCTTTCTAGGTCTTGGGTAGCGAAATTGAAAGGGACACTACAGCTAGATTTCTCCTATCCAATGATTCCGAGGTTTGGACAAATGAGGAAATTATATCAGGAACAAAAAATGAAATATATGATCACCAGCAAGGAGAAACCAATAAATCATCCGATTAACTATATACATACAGATTTAGAGTCTTTTGTTTTGTTTTTAGATAGTTTAAATGATATAAATAGTTAGTTAGTAGAAGCAGATGATATTCCGAAATAACAGAAAATTTCAGAGAAATTTTTAGGAAAGAAGGACAAGAACAGCAGAACAATATTGGGCAATCAGCTGAAAGTAATGGATAGCAAGCAGACAAGGCACAACAAAAAAATTTCTAGCACTTGCAAGAGGATGAAGAAGGTTTGCCGACCATGGATTTTGATGGAGCAGTGGGAAATGATGGCGCTGGAATTGGAATTTGGGTACGCAGTCCTTTCTCCGCCCCGAACAAAGTGCCTATAAATGTGCGAGTATGCTCTTACAAGTTGGCTTTTGAGTGTTCAAACAATGAAGCTGAATATGAAGCTCTGATTGCTGGCCTGAAGATTTTAAGAAAGCTGAATGCTAAAAGGATTTCGGTATATGGCAACTCCGAATTGGTAATAAAGTAGGTCAGAGGCGAGTATCAAGCAAAGCATCCTAGGATGTGCACCTATCATAATGTAGTTCTAGACATCCTAAAATTATTTTCAGAATACACCTTGACATGTGTGCCTTGTATACAAAATAGTATTGTTAACGCTCTTGCCAAGGCAGCAAGTAGATTGAAAATCCCAATGAAATCTAGCAATAAATTTGAAATCCATGTCAAGCATTGTCCAACCATTCCAGACAATCAGAGATATTGGCAAGTGTTTCAAGATGATGAGGAAATTAATGATTTTCTGCAAAACAAAGGCAAGTTCAAAGAAACCTCAATCGATGTAGAAAATGACTATGGCAAAGGGAATGGTACAAATGAAGTGCAGATCAATGAAATGGACGTGTTGTAGCTGAAGAATAGCATTATTCCTAAAGGCTTAACACCTCTAGAAGAACTTTTTTATCAAGATGACGTAGCCCGCAAGCCAACATTGCAGCCAACACAGAAAGGTGTAGAAGAGGTCAACATAGGAACAACTACCAATCCTAAGTTGGTAAAATTGTCCAAAGCATTGCCGCCCAAGAACAAGGACAAATATATCAGTTTGATGGATTCATTTGCAGATGTGTTTGCTTGGGATTATTCTGAATTAAAGACCTATGATACCAATATAATTCAGCACATTATACCCATCAAGCCCAATCAAAAACCATTCAGACAGAAGCTGAGAAGGATAAATCCAAAGTTGTTGCCATCTATTGAAAAGGAGGTAAACAGGTTGTACAAGTTAGGTATCATTGTGCCCGTCAGATTTTCAGATTGGATCTCTAACTTGGTGCCCGTATGAAAGAAGACAGGTGAGATCCGCTTATGCATTGATTTCAGAAATCTCAATAAAGTTTCATTGAAAGACAACTATCCACTGCCCAAGATGGACCATATACTCCAGCGAGTAGTGGGGGCATCTCGTATGACACTACTTGATGGTTATTCCAGATATAACCAAATTTTTGTCCATGAGGATGATCGAGACAAGACAACATTCACCACTCCATGGGGAACCTTTCATTACGCCAAAATGCCTTTCGGTTTAAAAAATGTAGGTGCCACATTTTAGCGTGCAATGGAATTGGCTTTTGTGAATGAGAAGGATGTGTTTTTGGTGGTGTACCTGGATGATTTGATAGTGTTTTCCAGATCTGATGAAGAACACATGCACCATCTAAAAACTGTCTTTCAAAAGTGCAAAAAATATGGTTTATCGCTGAATCCTAAGAAGAGCTTGTTAGCCATGGAGGAAGGAAAATTGCTCGGGCACATTATTTCAAAGGATGGTATTCGTATTGACCCAACACGTGTGCGAGCAATTCAACAATTGATCTACCCCGAAATAAAAAAGAGATACAATCGTTCAATGGTAAGATGAATTTTCTGTGTCGCTTTGTGCCTAATCTTGCTGAACACTTAAGAGAGATGACCAACATGCTCAAGAAGGACAGCCACGTGAAATAGACAGAGGAGGCTGTAAAATCTTTCAATTTTGTTAAATTGGCCCTTTCTTCAGCTCCAGTTCTAGTCAGCCCGGACTACACTCAGTATTTCACATTGTTTTCATTTGCTTCGGAGCACACTATGGCAGCAGTATTATTGCAGAAAAGAGATGATCATGAAAGACCCATTGCATTCTTCAGTAGAGCCATAAGAGATGCAGCTTTAAAGTACAACATCATTGAGAAGCAAGCCCTGGCACTGGTGAAGGCATTGAAGGATTTCCGAGTATATATTCTACATTCTCATATTTTGGCCTATGTTCCTAATGCTACTGTAAAAGATGTTTTAGTGCAAACCGATCTGGAAGGAAGAAGAGGCAAATGGATTGCAGCCTTGCTGGAATATGATGTGGAAATAAAGCCCACAAAGCTGGTCAAAGGACAGGGGTTGGCGAAGTTAATGGCCAAACCAAACTTGCATTCCTTGGACATAAATCTGATCACTGCCATGTCAGATCAGAATGAGGAAGGATCGTCAATTCAAGTATCTGAAATGTTTGCTCTATCCCCATGGTATTCAGATATAATATATGTGCTAAAAAATCTATCACCACTGCCCGGCATGACTAGAAATAAAGCGAGAACACTCAAGTTGAAGGCTGCCAACTTTTGCATTCTAAATTCTTCGCTGTAATAGAAAGATCCCGGTGGCGTTTTGTTAAATTGTTTGGGGGAAGAGGAGGCAAAGAAAGTCATGGAGGATTTTCACGGAGGAGAGTGTGGTGATAACCTTTTTTGGAAGTCAACAACAAATAAAATTTTGAGAGCAGGGTACTATTGGCCTACATTGTTTGTTGATGTGTACAAGATGGTCAAGCGCTGTCATAAATGTCATATTTTCGAAGGAAAACAGAAATTACAGCCTTTGCCACTTAAGCCTATTGAGGTGAGTGCTCCTTTCCAGCAGTGGAGGTTGGATTTCATTGGTGAAATTCATCCCCCTTCTTCCGGTCAGCATAGATGGATCCTCACAGCGACAGACTATTTCACAAAATGGATTGAGGCAACTCGCACCAGACAAGCTACATATACGGTAATCATTTCATTTCTTGAAAATAACAACTTGTCTCACTTTGGTTGTCCGAATAAGTTAATCACCGATCATGCAGCAGCTTTCAAATCAAAGAGGATGGTAGAATTTTGTCATAAATATCACATCATTTTGGGTCACTCAACTGCCTATCATCCGCAAGGCAATGGATTGGCGGAATCTTCAAATAAATCATTGGTCAACATCATCAAGAAGCTGCTGGAAATAAATAAAAAGAGCTGGAATAAGAGGTTGGTCCATGCGCTTTAGTGAGAGCGGATCAGTCAGAAAAAATCCATTGGTATGTCACCGTTTGAGCTTGTTTATGGAGTTGACACAATATTTCCCACCTCTCTCACTGCCCCAGTAGTCAGACTTCTTCAGGAGGTCGACAGTGAAGAAGATCCCATGCAGAGAAGGTTGAATCAAATGGTCCACTTGCAGCAAACAAGAGAAGAAGTTTTCAGGAACACATCCAAATTGCAGGAGAAAATAAAGAAAATTTATGACAGAAAAATAAAGGCAGATAAATTTCAATTGGATGATGTGGTGTCGAAGTGGGATGCAAGGAATGGAGAGAAAGGTAAGCACAGAAAGTTTGAGAATCTTTGGAAAGGACCTTTCAATATTGCAGCATGTAGGGGTCAGAATGCCTTTCTTCTGAAGGAAATGAACGGGGAAGATTGTCCATGAGGGCCGATCAATGGTCGGCTGCTCAAGTAGTACCACTGCTAAGTTATTAACGATGCTTCCACTATCATTGTAAATACCATTTTTATTTCAGTTTGGTTTTAGTTTGTCAAGTTAGTTTTTGAGTCACTTCAATGTCAAGTTTGAGTCAATTTCTTGGTCATTTCAGTTTCATAAATAAGTCAGAGTCCTGTGTTGTAGACAAAATGATGACTCCAAAGCCCAATGGACAAAAGGCACTGTCTAGCTCCTCCAGAGATCTATTGTTCTTGGCACTTCCAAGGAGCTACCATCCCCCATTGGAGCCACTGTTAGAGTCGGTCTGGTCAGTCCTCCGTCAGAGATCAAAAATCTTTATGCATTTCATTTTTAGGTATCCTGCTCCATTCATTCAAATACATTCCACTAGGGGCATGCCATGATCTGATGGAGAAAGCCATGCTAGTCATTTCCCCTCATGTCTGGCTCCTTCTGGCTTATGTCTTTGTGTCAAATAACCAAAAAATCCATGAGAGTCAAGTTCTGGTCCTTCAACGGACAAAGGTCATTTTTGGTCATTTGGTCTAGGAATTAAACAATTTGGTCTTTAATATGTCCAGTAAATCCATGCAGGCCAGAGTGATGCTCTTGCAAAGTAATGATCCGCATAGTTTCACCATCATATTGATAGACTTCGACTGTTCTTCAAAACTCTGTTTTGAAGAAAAGTCAAATAGTGTCATTTTTGAAGAAAAGTCAAATAGTGTCATTTGTGACAAAATTTTCAAAAAGAGTCCACAATTCATTATTTCAGGTGCAATCATGGTTTCCATGACCAGACGCTCTGTCATGCAATCCCTGCAAAAAGTGTCGAAAATTTCATCGTTTGAGCCAAAATTTCAGAGGAAAAGTGAAAATCAAGTTTGTTTTAAAGTCAGTGAAAAAGTGCCAAACATGACATTAGAAAGGTGGGTTTTTTGAAAAAGTAAATTTAATCATGACCTCCAAGTCTTATACACAAGTTTCCATCACAAATCAAACTCATTGTGCAATCAAGGCATAGGAAAAATGTTGCAAGGTCGAGGAGCGAGCAATTGCGTGGTTTGGAGTAGTTTGGAGGTGATTACAGGGGCGTGGCGCACACAGGAAGGGGCGCGGCGCACACACAGGGGCGCGGCACGCACACAGGGCGCGGCGCAAATACAGGGGCGCGGCACGCACACAGGGCGCGGCGCACACAGAACCAGTGTGGCGCACACAGAACCAGCGCGGCGCACACCCGAAGCGCGGCACACTGGGTTTTGCACGCGGCGCACAGAGACAAAGCGCCTAGAACGTGCCGAAACTCCCTCAAATCTTTGGTGAAGCCCCTCTAATTGCAAGGTAGGCTCTCAAACTCACTTGTTCATCAAATTGGATAAAGACATGGTGGTTTTTATTCCCATGGTTGAAATGAAATAAAACTCTTAAAGAAACCATAAAAAGAGACCAAGAAACCATCTTGCTAGGGTTGTGTAACAGTGTTATTGCTGCCAAGGCTTATTTTTCCTACCCTACCCCTGTTCCTTATTCCCCTATGCCATTTTTCTTACTATCACTACCCTAACACTACCAAACTCATATTCCCTTACCCCTCCTCCTATTACTCAATACAAACCCTAAAACCCTACCTTACCAAAAAACCCAAACCCTACCCTATCAAAATACCCAAAACCCCCTACATATCCCCAAACAAAATTCTCCTATAACCCCTATTCCCATTTCATTACTCCCCTCCTAATACTCCCTTGTTTCATTGTCCCCCTTGGTGGTAGATTATCAAAACAACACCCAACTTCACCATCATCAAAGGGGCAACCTAAATATAGTTTATAAAAAGCAGTCATGGCATCCGAGGTTTCATCAGAGTATGAGGTGGAGACCCACAGTGATACAGCTTCAAGAGAACAGGCCCCCAGGAGACATCACCAGAGCGGCAAACATGTTAGAGATGAGCCAAACACCCTCACTGAGTTGGAGGCATGCCCTCTTGCTATGTCATGTTTCCAGCACCTAGCATGTTTTGAATTTTGTCAAAGGGTGGCAAATGTCAGAGTTCATCATGAGTTGGCCCGTCTTTTTGTGCTTCACCTACATGGAGGTCAGTCTATCTTGGCTCGGGTCACTTTCACATTGACACCTAAAGCCATATCAGTGGCAATAGGCATACCAAATGTTGGAGAACAGTGGCATAAGAAGAAGAAGGTGGAGAGGCATCATTATGAGCCTTACATTAAGGCTAGTTGTTTGAGTCAACTCATGAGAGTTTTCCCATTCAGATTTTTGAGAGATGAGTATGCTCCACTCATGAAATTGATCATGAAGTACTTTAGTTGTGATGGGAGGCTTTCTCACCTTTATGCCTATCACAGTAGGTTTCTAATGCACTTTACCAGGGTGCGGATGATGAACCTCCCATTTTTCATTTGTGGGAACATAGAGAGGATGAAAAATTTCATGCAGCATAAGACCCCTCAGCAGCAACTCAACAGTGTTTATCACTTTGCTCTTATCCGGATTTTGGTGGATCATCAGTTGGGATTGCAGGGCATTTCTTGGGAGGACTTCATCTCCCGTGACTTCTTCAGCACTCCACAGGTAGTATCAGAGGCAGAGCATGAGATAGGTGGTCCTTCACATCAGTATGAGCACCACGAGACCGCTACTATGCCAGTATTCATCACCTATCAGAGAGGCAGTAGACATTTGTTTGTAGCGGCAAAGCGAGTGTTATCTCCACCCGGGGTGGAAGGGGCCTCGCTTTCGACATCAGCATCACAGGAGCAGGGCAAGGGTTAGGAGCCACTGCAGGAGGAAGGGCCATCAGGTGAACGAGAGACCGAATTTATTCTCCTCCATGATGATGAGATAGATACAAAACCAACAAATGGAGAGCTTACAGAGATCATCCAGGAGCAGCAATCAATGATTGAGGCCTTATCCCTTGACTTGGAGAGGACCAAGTGGAACATGAAGTACCTGGAGTAGAGAAACAAATAGCTAGAGGATCGGCAGGCGATTATGGAGCTGCAAAACATTCGTGAGCATCGCCAAGCTGCTCAAAGGAGAAGAGTTGAGCTCACATCAGTGGAGCAAGAGACCAATGAGGATCGGGAGGCCAATCTCGAGAGAGTCAACATGCACTTGGAGAGGCTACTAGACACGGCCGATCAGGACCTTGCCTTACTGAGACACATGGCTTTCCATTACAGGGCACGAAACATGAGTGCAAGGGCCCGAATAAGGAGCTTGAAGGCAAAATTTAGGAAAGCAACAAGAAAGGCAAAAGAGGCAAAAGAGGCAAAAGAGAAAGATCGGATTTGAATCTTGGCTGAGGCTTCCTTGGCCCATCATAACACCCCATAGAGAACCTCCAGCCCAAATTTCAAGAAATTTGGGAAATTTTTGGTCACATGACAAATTTTTGGGCAAAACACAGGGTTTTTCTCCCTGTGGCTCCAAATGAGGAATGGTTTGGATTTTTGGATTTAGCATGGAAAATCACGACTACTAGTGCTTGGACAAGAAATTTGGGCAATATATGAGTCTCCAAAAGGTCAAAAACACCCAAAAAATGGCCTCTCTGCCCCTTTTTTGACACACAGGAAGTAGTCTTGGGAGAATGGAGATTTGGAGGGGAAAATGAGCACCAAATTAAAGAATTCCAATGGGGTTAGAACGTAGATAGGACAGGCTTTCAAACAAGCCCACTTGGGCACATTTTGGACACCTGCAAGTGCCCCAAAATAGGCCCCAAAGTAGCACGGCGCACAGAGGAAAAATTGCCAAATTTGCTTCCGTTTCGTGAATTTTCGATTCGCGACTTCTCGAAGTGGGCCCGATTATCTACACTTCTATTTTTTTGCACCAAAGGTGGCATTTAAAGCATTTTCTTTCCAGATCGACTTCTATCCAAGTGCCGAAGGAAGGCAAATGGTCACCCAAGCCAAATGTCATGTTTGTAGCGCTGCACCTGTAGCTGATGGTTGGCTCTTCATCTCCATTTTGTAATGATTCGAGTAACTCCTCAACCCTTGGGCATTCTATATCTTCATGGCACATTCTATATACTGTATGTAAGCTATTTGCAAAGGGTTGGTTGGTTTGTAACTTCTGGGAGACTGTGGGAAAGAAACTTTGTTTCTTCACTATGTATTTTTTACAGAGAATTAATGAAAAGCAGCGGCTCTGTTTCATGAGATGCTTGTGGTTGTGAGTGTAGCAAATTTGTCTCTTATGTTTTCATATGTATTTCGTTATGTTTCATAATTGAATTCATGTTCATTTCCAGTGAAATTTTCTGAGTGATATTAGGTAGAATTCAATTTTATTGCTCTACCTGTGGGAAAATTTCATGTTTAGTGTTCTTCTTCTATTGAAAAGGATTCATGTTCCTATGCCATTTTCACACTCCTCAACAATCTCTCTGTTTTGCATTATTCCAAACTAAATTGCTACACTTTCTGCCTGCCTTGCCTCATGAAGTAATATGTTCCTTTGTATTAAATTCTCTATTCTTTGCTGAATTTTGGTCCCATACCATCCCAGAAGCTCGGTCATTCATAAAAATTGTTTCTTGTATCCATATTCACTTACTAGCCTAAGATCAATATTTCATTATAAGTCATCTCAGACTATTTTTTGGTTACCTATTCACTAAGCGTGACTCGGAGAGAGCCCTCTCCTGTTCTGGTAGGGCTAGCTACCAGACTGAGCGTGGTTTGTGGTTACCTTGAATTTCGCCTTCCTTCAGCCTAGGGTAGATTTAGGTGTTAACACATGCCAAGAAATCTCCAGTCGCCCCAGATAATCTCAAGAAACCTGAAATACGAAACAGCTTTGAAATCCTGACCTCACAAAATAGCTTGGTGGATCACCTTTCTATCCCTTCTTCTTCATATCCACCTCCTACTTCTTCGCCCCTCTTCCAAAATCTTCAGCTCCGCTCTCAGCCTCCTATCTCACCATCATCCCCGCCTCTACCTCCTCTGATAATAAAGATCAAGATACAACCCTTCAAACATCCATCAGGGAGATAGATGCAGCTCTAACTCTTAGTATCCATCAAAAGCCAAAGAAGGAAGAGCAGAACATACCAATACACATGGATGAGGAACCAGAGAGTATAGATCTGGTAGATCTGGACATTCTTAGCTTGGAAATAGCGTGTCGATAGAAAGAATTCAGTGTTATAGCTCCCCGACAAATTGAAAGTCTTGAAGTAGTTTTAGCCAGATCACAGCATAACAAATGCCTTGGTATTCAGGTAGGCAGCCCTTGGGATGGTGTTATCACTCAAGTTGTTCGCTGCCTCCTGAAAGGAATACGGCCGAGGTAAATACTAACCAATATTTTAGCTGCAGGTTCTAGCCTACGTGCAACCAGAGAGGGCTCTCTCTTTGTATTTTAGCTTTGGTTTGGAGTATTTTAGGCTAGTTATGATGCACAGAGTTTGATTTTTAGTTTGTTGGATGGTGATTTCAGGCAGAGCTAGGATGCAAAGTCGAAAAGAGTCTATACTATTGGGCAATGGAGTCAATGATGGTGTACTGCTGAAAGTGTTTCTTGGGTAAACGGTAATGCTACAGAGCAAGATAGGCAGTTTTGGAATAATTTTCAAATCTGAAATTGATGGAATGAAGTCAGGGAATGAAAGGCAATCAAGAATATTTCATTATCCTGGTAGAGGGAAAGAGCATGATTATTATCAAGGAGCAATAAAGAATTCCTAGGTAATATTCAAAGTGAAATAATCAGTGCAAACATGAGTAGCTAAGAATTCATATTTATGACTAATCCTGAAGAAAACATAGTTAATATCAGAGATTGAACACAGGGTGCCTCTAAACAAATCCTGGGCTATTCTTCTTCTCTGTTACCAAGATTAGGGAACATATATGGAATTTAAAAACAGTGAAAACATAAAACACAGTTTAGAATAACGTATTGATCCATAGCATGACACAAGAATTCTGTAGCAGGTCCCAGAACATCAAATCCACATCCAGACGGTCATCAACAATGAACTTCAATAGCTTTTGTATTAAAACAGTCTAAGAATTTACAATGCAGTCCAGAGAGAAAATCACCAACCCCAAATACATTCTATGGGGAGGTATTTATACAAAAATGATGTACAAAATATCTTGTAGATAAGTCTGCATGCAATAACGTTTCTTCACCAACTCTTCAAAAGGAGTAAATAAGAGAAATAAATGACATAGTAAATGTTGGTGTGCTGGCGGTTTAGTCTATAAGAGATTTTTTGACTTTTTTGACTAAGTGAGACGGTTGGAGCTTCATCTTTACTTTGTGTTCCTATGTCTGCTATTTTGCTCTCCTCGGTGCTTGGTCTTGTCTTTAATGAACTGCAGTTTCAATATGACTTCCTCTTTCTGTTGTCTTTACACTTTTGGCAAGTGGCCTACATATGTGGAGTTGTTGTCCTGTAGCTAACTCAAAAATGGAACAGAAATCAAATTACCTGGGTAGAATTTCCATCATTGCCTGCCACCAATCCTCTGTAGGCAGTTGATGTCTTTGTATTTTAATCAGTGTTTCATCAGCTTCAGTATATCTATAAAAGTTGGGATGAACGTCAAATAGGTTATTTATTTCATGTTCAATGTAGAACAAATTTTCTAACTTATCATAAAGATTTTGTCTAGAGGGAGGCCCTGTTTCTTCTGAGGTACTCAAGGATGCTGTAATCTGATTGGAAACATAGTTATCATTCTGGTGCTATACTGTTCACGGGTTAGCAGTCTGCCACTACTGGTCAATAAGCTGGGCAACCCTCTGCTTTGCAATGCTGCCATTTTTAGCTTGAAGTCATTTATTTCTGCCTGCATTTCCTGGCACTTTTTTTCTAGAGTTTGCACAAAATTTCTCAAGGTCAGCACCTTTTTCACTGTCAGAATAGTATCTGTCCTGCTACTGATATCTAATGCTGCCAACTGCTCTTTGGTATGAGTGTTCAAGAACTGAATAATTCTATTGGCTTGCTCAGGCATATTTCCCAATGATGCTCTGGCCCTTTGTGTCTCAAATTGAGCTAAGCCTATCAATTCTATTTGTTCATGTATGGTCTGAATTGATTGCCATTGGTCAGTGATTGACTGGCCAATTTTGGCCCACAAAATCTTCTTGATTTCAGCTGGAGTTTTGTCTAAAGTAAGCTCCTTCTCTAAGGCTTTTATTTTGTTGTCCAAGGCTTTTATTTCCCTTTGTTTCTCAGCCACTATCATCTTGGACTTGTCATAGCTTGCCTCTAGCTTGGCCAACTTTTCTTTGGCCTCTTTCACGTCTGTCACCTAAACTTCTAGCCCTTTGACTGCTTTCACCATTTCTTCCATGCTCATGCTAGATTCTGGTGCTGTTGTTGTTGTTGCTGTAGCATCTGTAGCTGACGTAGCTATTGTGGATGCTGGAATGACAGGAGGGATTACTGCTGCTTGTGTGGGAGGAACAGTGGCAACAGTTGGAGCTGTTTGAGGTGGCGGGGAGGTCGACTCTCCCTGCTTGCCTTGCAATGTTTTCTCCAACTCTTGCTCCATTTGAATTATCCTTTGGTTCATCTTCATCAGCAGATCCATCATATCTTCACCTTCCTTCTCTTGTACAAGTTCTGTTGTTTGAGGGTGCATAGTTGCAGGCAGCCTCAATTGATTTCTCAATGCAGTGATATCTTCTTCTTTTTTCTTTATGAGGGCCTGGATGCCTTTGGCATCCTTCTTAGGATCATGCCCTAGTTCCACAATGATTTCCTCCAATGACTTTATTCTATTATCTTTGGCTGTGGAAGAAATTCTCTCCAAATCCAATTGAGTGTTTGTATTTTTCAATGATTCCTTCAGTTGATGGGCTAGCATAGCCTTATCTGCTAGTGTAGCATAGACCATTTCACCTGTTTGCTTGTGTAGCTCAATTTGGTCCATCGGGTGTATGTCCTTGGAGAGGACCTCTAAGTTTGTCTTTATATAATCTGCAGCTGTCTGGGGCTGTGGTATCTTAGGCTTGAAATGACTTAGAATCATTTTCTCCTCCTTAAAGTCATAAGTTGCCATTAATCTCTGCTGTTTGGAGGGTGTTGTCTTGAGGAATTGATCATACAGCTGTACTCTTAACAACTCATTTTGAGCCTTGATTTCCATGAAAGTTCCTTTAATACCAGGCGGTTGCTTGCTTTGCTGCCTTGAGGAAGACACCTCCATACCATGCTACCTCTCTTGCTCTTGCTGGAATGAGCTAGTAGGTGTTTGTTGGCTAGTTTCTCTCTCCCTCCTCGGACTCTCTATGACTTCTTCAGTAATTTCTTCCTCAGCTTGAGGATCAACTCTCTGTCTTTTGGCTTCTGGTTGCTGTGTTGACACACTAGCAGGTGTAGTTTCTTCCCTATCCCACTTCTTGCCTCTTTCCTCATTAAGAGGAGTCTGTAAGGCTGGCACCTGTAGCACCTATGTCTGCAGTGGAGGGGCTTGCCCTTGACTCTGCTCCTTTGAGGTAGTAGGTTGTTCTATCATTGTTTCTTGCTCTACATCCATTACCTCCTTGCCTTTTGTTGTACAAGGCACAGCTGCAGCAGTTGTTGTGCCTTCTCCGACTTGTTGTGGCAGTTTGAATGCTACCTGCTCAAAAGAATCCAAGTCAATAGTCTTTTCCAAATATTTTACATTTTGCTCCATTATTTCTTCCTGAGTGAACTCTTCAACTAGTGTACCTTGCACCCACTCATCTTGATTAGCAAATTGTTCAATCTGTGGGATTTTACAATGTTCATAGGCTGACAGCCTATATTTTATTTTTCTGGCATTGATAAAGCCATCTGGGTCATAAGGGACCCACCAAAAACTCCTCTTTAACTTGAGTTTCTCCCCCAATATTTGGTCAGCATCTTGCCACCCTTCCTTTTTGTTCATGACAAAGGGGCCTAGTTGGTCTTTGAATTTCAGGCGAGCCTTTTTCTTGGCACTATGAAAATGAGTTAAATCTGAATTGATGAGTTGCCTGTAATACTCCAAGGCAAACAGTCTCATTGGTACATATCTTGGCAGCCTGTAGGGATAGAGCTCACAGCCATATATCCTAATGACAATGTGATTCTGGTAAAAGTACCAGTCACCTATTTTGTAGTTCTTTGAAAGCTGCAATATTTTCTGCATGTCATAGGATAGCCTAGCAGGAGGATTTCTCATCGGGAGACAAGAGACTAGATAGACAAACAGGTCAATAAACTCACAGTAAGAGTAGGGGGAGTTCTGGACTTCCTGAAAGACTGAGGTCTAGAAAATCACAGACCTCTTTTCTCCTTTAGAGTCCAATCTTTTGATGGGGCATTGGAAGTAGTCTGGCTGATAATACATGAACAAATGATAGATATAGGATGAATATTTGAAGGCTCCCTCCCTATCCAGTTTCAACAGTTGGTCATGTATCTTATTGGCAATAAATTTGACATAGTTGTATTTGATAGCAGGGGGTTGTTCTAGAGTAAATGCTGACAGCAAGACCAATATAGTATCATCAATATGTTCACTTGTCTTGAAGCCCAGTACATAAGGTATCATATCTACTAGTAGTTTGCCCACTTCATTGAAACATACATAGAGAAAAGGAGGTGGCCCTGTAGGCTGGCGGTCTGCTCTCATGAATACTTTAGCAATTTGGGCTAACTCTGAGCTGGAGAGTTTGGGACCTTCATCAAGCAAGAATTTCATAGAGAAGGGGACCAGAAGCTGAGTTTGCTTGAAGTTTAGCATTTGGTTGATTGAGTCAGGAGTTATTTGGAAGAGGGTGCTCCCAGATGGAGACTTGACTTCCCTTTGTGTTGGGTCATAGTTTTCACAGCAGAGGCGAATAATTTCACGAAAAACATTGACAAAAGGGAGGAAGTAGATGGGCAAGTTTGATTCCCAAATGCCATAAATGTCACTGTTTTTCAAATAACTGTTCCTCATCTGACAGAATGTCTGCAAGTGGTTTCTGTCACCAACCAAATCTTGAATTAGGTGGTCCCTATCAGCCAAAGGTAATGCTTCAAGTTCCTTGTGAGGTGCATTGAGAGGAGTGATATTCAATGCTGCTGAAGTGGTCATTTTAAAATTCTGAGTGCTTGCAATTTGAAACTCTATCTTGTGTGCAACAACTGTCAATAGAACAGGGGCTATGAAACATTTCCCAGGGAATTTGCAGATCGAGCTTCGATGTGAAACAGGTTTACCGAGTAAAATTCACAAGGAGAACAAACCGTGCAGAGGCAAACTAGGAGACTGGATATACAGGGGAGATGGGAATCTTGGCAGGAGATTTTGACAAATGCACTTAGTTGATGGGCAGTTTGGAGACTCTGCCGGCAGAAACGAGCTTAAAATGTATTTTAATGGCGGAATTTGCAGAGGAGGGCCAGTTTTCCAGGTTTCTCTTGAACAAAGGGTCACCTAGTGAATTTACAGGTGGAATTTCAGGGGCTGGAGTGCATTTTAGTTTGAATTTGCAGATGCTCAATCAATTTCAATGGAGAAACTGCAGAAAAACAGGGTTTATGGGTAAACAACGGGTAAATACCTATTTTTGATGGTGTAGAGGGCAATTAGCAGGTACAATGTTGAGCTGAGGGGCTGGATTTGCAGGAGGAACTCGCTTGGTTGGGTAATCTGGAGTGGTGGCAGAAAATTCGTCGTAAAATGGCATGCACGTTGTCCACGAGTGACCAATAGAAATAAACAAAATAGTTGTTTTCACGACTTTTTAATGAATTTTGGACATTTTAGTGCTTTTGGCGCTTTTTAATGATGACGTCAGCATGATGTATTTTTGGCACATAGTGGGTACAGAGGGTGACATGATAGCTAACGCTTATGGTGACGTGGCAGACGAAACTTTGGCGAGGCGGTGATGTCAGCAGGTGATGTGGCGGTGGTACAGAGAAGCGGCGGGGCATGACGTGAAGGGGCAGGTGGTGGGCGGTAAGTGATTTTCCCCCCACCGCCTTTGGCCCAAGGTGGTTTTGCAGGGGGGGCTCGATGCGTGGCGAGGGTACAACAACAATACCGCCCATCCCCCGGACGCTAACCTTCAGTGGATCAGGGCATGCGATATTGCCGCCAACCGTTGGATTAAGGGCTCTGGATCGGACGGCAGATGGGAAGTTAAAGTTGCGGCGTATGGAATGAGGGGGGCCCACGCAATATTCAAACATTTTATAATATATCCAGGGCATAAAACTTTGGATTCTGGGTTTATATGGTTTATACAGTGCGGGCATGGTTATTGGTTTAATCAAATATTAAACTAATCCCAAAATAAAGATATGTGCGCGGGGTTCTTATGTATGGTTTATGTGTGGGGGGGTCAACTGTGGTTATTTATTTAACGAGAGGTTAAATAAACCCGACGGTTTATATGCGGAAGGGTTATTATTAAAGTCCCGAGTGGACTTAATAATCCCCAAAACTGTTGTATGGCTATATTTGCCAAGGGAAAGGGTATTTAGTATTTTTTTGGTTTTTATATAGTTTTTTGTAGAATAGGGGTGGGAAAATGATTGAGGGAGCTACATAATAAAGTTAAATGTTAATATGACTTTGTGGAATGAAACTGCATGAGTGAATGCTAAGTTTATAGAGTAAAAACTTAGGCAAAGGGAAATGAAAGGAGTATGGAATGATGATTTTTACACAAGAAATGTGGCTTCTTTCAACTAAGTAAACCCGAAGTTCAACTTAGCATTTCTCATAAAATGAAGTGAAATAGGGCTATTGGGCAGATCCCAAGGCCCTTGAGGGGATGTTAGCAAATGATTTATGGGGGAATGATAGGGGAATTAGTCATGCTTCCATTGTCCTCCAACCAAACACTACCATGGTACTTGTGTTATTGACGAGATAAATCCTTCTTGACAAGACAAAAATGATCACAAACTTGCTTCTGCAACCTCAAACTGCCTACCCAGCCTAATACACCTAGCATTTTTTCTTCCTTTGGATTGGGTGCATTTGGACTGGCAAACCCTGATTTTCCTCTTTTTTTTTTTACTGCCCTCCTATCTAAGTCTACCGTTATCTCTTCCAAGGGCCCAGATTAAGTAGTTGGGCTCCTTAATTTCTCTACCTATCTACTCACCTGCCAAGCTTGAACTGTTTGGACAGATATTCATTCTCTATTCTACAACAACAAATTAAAATATGGAGTGGTCCAGATTGAATTGCTGGGCCATCCATCAAGTGTGATAAGCAAGAGTATTTGCACATTGTGAGCTTGCAAATAAGATAGCAGTGGCATTTTGACTGGCCACTTTCTTGGTCTTTTGGTTTGGGGTTAATTTCTATTATTATTTTTTTTGTCCAATTCATTTTTCTTGCCCTTTGATTATTTTTTTTAGGGCATACCCTCTTTTCATTTTTTAATTTTTTTTTTTCATTTGTTTATAAAATATGGAACCTGTGCAGCATGAAAGGATGAACATATTTGGCACTTCCACAGTCAATCATGAAAAATGAAACCTATTGGTATAGGAACCTAACAGTGGCTCCACTTGGGGATGGATTTTCCTTGTGAAAAGCCAAGAACAGCAGGTCAGATGGCCTTATTCTCAGTTGGCTGCTCTAATTCAAAACTTCCTTCTCCTGGAAACCAATGATCTGGCTCTTTGTATCCTGTGTGCACTCCTTATGAGCTGATCTGTATGAAATTACAGCTCTGTCTTTGCTGGTTTCTCTGAGTATTTATCATCATCATTACAATTCCCAAGTTTTCTTCTTAATCGCTTCTGGTAAATTCAAAATATTACACAAAAAGTAATGTACTTGCCTGACTTTTTCCTCAAAATCTACTGCATCTTGTTCCTTATTTAATTTCTGTAAATGGAAACTGATGGAAATACAACTATTTATGTACATGATACAGTTGTATTGTGTTGATCAAAGGGAATCAAAATAATGCTTGAGCATTCGCCCATTGACTGAGCCTTCCTCAGTATATGTGCCATCCAAACTCTTTAAAAATTAGGTGTTGTTACCTTGTGCAGCCTGAATAATAAATGGACCCTTCCAAAGAAAATCAAATTTCCCATGTTTCCCTTTATCCTCTCTTCTAGAATCCCATCTCGGCACTTTGTTTCCTATGAAGAAATCTTCAGCTTTTTTTCTTTTGTCAAAGATATTCTTGAGTTTAACTTGTAGAACCTGGGTTATCTGATATACTTCTTCTCTTGTCTGCTGCAAGTGAATAGTTTGATTGATCCTTCTCTGAATATCATTAGGCTCTACTTGTATTTCTTGCAGCAACTTGATCACAGGGATTCCCAAAGATGAAGGGAATCTTGCCTCCATTCCATAAACCAATTCATATGGACTTCTACCAATAGATCTTTTGGTGGTCAATTTGTCTTCCCATAGTGCATTCACAACTTTTTTATGCCAATTCTTTTTATTCTCCTCCAAGACCTTTTTGATGATGTTGATGAGGCTTTTGTTGGATGACTCAGATAGGCCATTACCTTGAGGGTAATAGGCTGTGGAGTGGTCCAAGGTAATGTGGTACTTATGGCAAAAGTTGATCATTCTTTTGGATTTGAATGCAACAGCATTGTCTGTAATAATCTTTTCTGGACATCGAAATCTAGACAAAATGTTGGTTTCTAAGAATTGCATGATGATTGAGTCATTGGCTTGCCTACAAGGGATGGCTTCTATCCATTTGGTAAAATAGTATGTGTTAGTCAAAATCCACTTGTGTTGGCCAGAAGAGGAAGGATTAATTTCACCAATGAAGTCTAGACCCCATTGTTGAAATGGTCTTTCAGTTGAAATAGGTTTAAGGGGCAAAGGTAGCAGCTTTCTCTTGCCTTCAAAAATCTGGCATTTATGGCATGAAACTACAAACATTTTCACATCAGCAAACAGGGAAGGCCAATAGAAACCAGCTCTTAGGATCTTATTAGCTGTTGACTTCCAATACAAGTGTCCTCCATAGTCTCCTGCATGAAATTCCTTGAGTACTTTGCCAATTTCATCCAATGTTAGGCAATTAAGCAAAATACCATCATGATTTTTCCAAAGCAACACATTATCTATAATACAAAACTTTGATGCTTTCATTTTCAAGAATCTCTTTTTAGTCCTGGACAACCTTGGAGGAGCTTGCAGGTTTAACAATACAAAACATATGTCAGCATACCAAGGTGATTGTAAAAAGGCTTGATTGATCTGTGGAATTGCCATCTCCTGTTTGTTGTCCAGTTCATTCATGTCAAGGGGTTGAAAATTGGTTTCAGTCATTAGCTTGGCTAATCCTTGTCCTTTTATGAGTTTTGTAGGCTTGATTTCAATGTCATACTCTAAGATGTTGGCTATCCATTTGCCCCTCTTTCCTTCAATTCCTTCTTGAGTTAGAATGTCCTTAACCATGGCATTTGGAACATAGGCTATCACATGAGAGTACAAGATATAAACTCTGAAATCCTTGATGGCTTTTACAAGGGCATAAGCTTGCTTTTCCATGATCTGATATTTTAAGGGAGCATCTCTAAGGGCTTTGCTGAAGAAAGCAATGGGCTTCTCACACCCTTGGTCATCTTTTTGTAATAGGACAACAGCAATAGTATGCTCAGATGCAAAGGAAAAAATGATGAAATCTCTATCAAACTTGGGACTTGTGAGGGCTGGTGTTTTTTTTAGGGCTGTTTTGATGTCCTCAAAGGCTTTTTTAGCTTCCACTGTCCATTTGACTTTGGAATCTTTCTTCAGCATATTGTTCAACAGTCTTATCAGCTCGGCCAAATTGGGAATGAATCTTCTTAGGAAATTAATCTTCCCTAGAAAGGCTTGTAGTTCCTTGATGTTTCTTGGATGAGGGACTTGGAGAATAGCTTGAATTCTGTCCGGGTCAATCCTAATGCAATCTTTTGCAATTATATGACCTAGGAGTTTGCCTTCTTCTAGGCCAAACAGTGATTTCTTTGGGTTCAATGATATTCCATATTTTATGCAAATCAAGAATACTTGCCTTAAATGCTCTAAATGTTCTTGGTCTGATTTTGAAAAAGCTGTGAGATCATCAAGGTATATGACTAAGAAATCATGGATCTCTTTGGCAAAGGCTATGTCCATCGCTCTTTCAAATGTGGCCCCTACATTTTTGAGTCCAAAAGGCATTTTGACATATTTGAAGGTTCCCCAAGGTGTTGTAAAGGCATTTTTGTCTTGATCATCCGGGTGGACTAAAATCTGATTAAATCCTGAGAATCCATCTAACAATGAGATCCTAGAGGCTCCCACTACCCTTTGTAGGATATGGTCCATTTTTGGTAAGGGGTAATGGTCTTTGAGAGAGACTTTATTCAAATTTCTCAAGTCAACACATAGTCTTATCTCTCCAGTTTTCTTCCTAGTAGGCACTAGATTTGAAATCCATTCTGAGAACCTGATAGGTGCAATGGTTCCAGCTTCATACATTCGTTTAACTTCTTTTTCAATCAGGGGAAGGAGGATAGGATTCACCCTTCTAAGCTTTTGTTTAAAAGGTTTTTGATTCTCTTTCAGGGGTATAGTATGTTGGATGACCGAAGTATCATAGGATCTGAGGTCCTCATAACTCCAGGCAAAGACATCTTGGAACTCTTTAAACAACTCAATGTATATTAACTTCTGATCAGCAGGCAAGGTTTTGGATAGTTTTACCACTTTGGTATTTTCTGTGGTTCCAATGTTGCAGTCCTCAATTTCTGCATTGAGTGGTTGCATTTTTGGCTTCCTTGAAATATCATTTGAATCAAATATATCCTCCAAAGGAGTTAAGCCCGTGGGCAGAAAGTTATCCTTTAGTTCAATTACTTCAGACTCTGCCTCAGCTATTTCATCAAAGTCTGTTTGCTTCAGCTCTTGTAAATTTTTGTCATCAAAAGTTGTTGGGTGCAAAACTAGATTTTCTGTTTCAGCTGATATGCTTTCATCACTTTTGTCTATTTGCTGTAGTTCATCAACAGTGCTAGTATCAATGTTTATACTTGAAAATTCCTCTTTGAAAGTTAGGAAATTATTTATCTGTGTATCATTCTAAAAGACCTGCCAATTTATGAAATTATCTGGGACAACAGGTCTATGTTTGATTTCAACAGTGAAATGGTGATTGGGCTCAAAAGGAAGCTTGCAAGTGCTGGCAAAAGTTGCCAAGCTATGTGCATGTAAATTGTGCTTTCTAGGAATTTTGGTGAGCTGAGATTCTGAGAAGGTTTTAAGTATATCAATGGCTGCCCCTCTGTAAGCTCTCAACCTAGGATCATTTGTAACAAAATTTCCCTTCATTTGCTGTATAATCAGATCTGAATCCCCTAGAATCGAAACCTTGGCTGCCCCTAGACCTTTGATGAGTTTGAGACCTAACAAAAGGGCTTCATATTCGGCCATATTTTTTGTACATCTGAAATTTAATCTATATGCATGTCCTTCAGCATGGTTATTCTGCATGTTGTGTATCCAAACCCCTGCCCCTGCTCCTAATTTGTTCACAGAGCCATCAAACTCCAAGTACCATAAGATTTCTTGGTTATGAATAGCCTTAAGAGTTTTGGAAGCTTGTTTAGTGGGCAGATTTGGCTCCTGTAACTCATATGATATGTCATTTTCCTTTATTGTATTAATCACATCAACAATTTTTTGATCTTGGGAACTAGATTGTTCATTCATGCTTTGTGTTTGTGCTGCTCCTGGGAGTTTGACATCAGTTTCGGGACACATCCCAACATTATATAGAATGAATGAATCCATATCGGAATGCATAGAATATATGGGGAAGTTCTGGGGTTTTTCTTGACTACTAACCACATATTTCATTAATGTTTCTCAGTATAATCTCTTTGGCTGTCCAAATACTGAAATAGTGGCATAGGACATGTCTAGTTGCAAAGATCCTTGGAGTTTTGCACCCCAAGATCTGGACAAAAGCATGCCATACTTAGGTGGAATATCAGCTACCACCACATCCATCAAGATTGTTTTAGCTAGATATTGGACTAAAGATACACAAAGGTCTTTGATTAGGCCTAGACACCTGACCTGGCTGGAATCAAATGAGAACAAGTCCCTGTAGGGCCTTGTGATGTCTAGATCCAGTTGTCCCATCACAAATTTAGGCATTAGGTTATGGAAAGCTCCCGAATCCAACATAGCATTATGCAGTACTTTGTCATGGATGTTTAAGCTCACATAGAATGGAGGAACCCCTCCATCTACTGTTTTACCATTAACTTCAGGACCAAAAATCAGTTCTGGTTGATCATCTAGAACATTGACCGCATCCCTATTCTCTAGTATTTGTAGTGACCTATTAATTTGCTGTCTGTAAACTTCATGTTTAGCTAATTCAGATAGAGGAATAGCTATTTTCATCTTGCCAATTTATGTTTCTAAGTTAAAACGTTTTTCTATCTGAATTTTTGTATTATGGACATCAGACTTTTCCTTTTCAACTAGATTTTTAGTGATTTTCTCTTCATCAGGAGTGTTGTTTTGAGGTAAACCTGATTTGAAATTACTTTCAGGAGAACAATTTAGATTTTCTTTTGAAGAATGGGATGTGTATGGTTGATTCTGTGAGGGCTGTAGGTCTGATATGTCTTCCACAGTGACTTCCTTTGGGTCTGGGTCTGTTTTAGTGGAGGGTTCTATCAGGACAACTTTATCTTTTGTTTTCTTTGGCTGTTTGGTATCCTTCAGCTTGGTAGGTTCAGGCACGTCTATGGTTCTGCTTCTTAATTTGTACTGTTTATGAACCTCATAGACTGTTGCATCATGACCTTCCTTGAAATCAAATGATTCTCCGGATTTCGTCTGAAATTGATTGATATTATGAGCTTCTTGGTCGTCTTGTGTTAGAAAAATTTGTTGCTCATTGTTTAACCCCATTAGGTTGATTTGGGTGTCCTCTATTGGCTCACTAGAGGTTGAGGCTTCGGCATAGTTCTCTTGAAAGGGAGGTCTAATGTTCTGGTTAGGGCTAGCCCTTCCAACATTTGGATTTTGATTTTTTCTAAAGTTTGGGTTTCTTGCAGTGTTACTTTGTTGACCTTCCCATGATGATTTTATTTCAATAGTTTCCACCCTATCCCCAAGTGTGTCCATGCCTTTGATGATTGCATCAAGTTTTTGTTCAAATGCTGAAGGCTCCTCTTTGAAAGTTGTTCTTCTTTCAGCTCTTGCTTGATTTCGCTTAGCAATTAGGTTTGCCTCCACACTAACAGCTATATTCTGCATGTCTGCTAAGCTTGGAGGGGCTCTTTCCCTTAGTTGGTATGCCATGTCAGAATCAAATCCATTAGGGAATTTGATCAAAGCTAAATCAGGTGGAGGTCTAAGGTTTTGAGGAATAGCATTATAAACATTGTTGAACCTAGCACAATAGTCTTGGACAGTTTCTTGTGGGCCTCTTTTCAAATTGTCATATTCTGTTAAGATGTGTAAAGGGTATTTCTTCTTTTCCCATCTATTTAAGAAGGATTGATAAAGAGCTTCTGAATCAGCTATTGAATTTGCAGCAAGTTCTCTAAACCAAATCCTCACATCACCAGTTAGACTTTGGACAAAAATCTTCATTCTCACATCATCATCATCTATCTCATAATTCTCAAAATAATCTTGCATCTTCTTAGTGTGTTGCTAGGCTGTATAGGAGCCAGTACCATCAAAATATGTGATTTTACTCTAATAATCCTGAGGCATAGCCCTTAGATTTCCAGGCAACTGAAGAGGAGCATAACGGTTTGCCATATTTATTGGGATAAATGGGGCAACAGGAAGAAATGGGATAGCTGCAACAGCAGGGACTGGAGTGGAAATATGTGCAGTGGATGGAGGTGTGGAGAAGGTGCTTTGAGAGGTGGACAAAGAACTAGGAGAAGCAGCAGTAATGTGAGGACAGACTGATGCTTTAGAACGAGTTGGGATATAGTTCTACTTAACTGTTTGAAGGTTTGAATCAACAGATTTTTCTTGTTCTTCTTGTTTCCTAAGGGTCTTAGAGATCAAGTTAGGATTTTCAAAAATAGCTGGAGGATCTCGGTCAGGATTTGACCTGGTGTACCGAGTTTTACTCTTTGGAGCCAGCTTCTAAATTTGTCTTTTGGTATTTTCTGGGAATGTTTTAAGATCACAGTTTTTTCACAACATTCTACAAGAGTTTCTTTGAAATATAGGAGGCTTTGGGCTTCCCTTTGAATATGTTGAAATAGAGGGAACTGATCAAATCTTTGGAACAGCTGTTTATAGCCTAAAACTATACTGGAGATTGACTGAAGCCGCTTTTATTTACTCCTGTAAATGCAGAGTAAAGATAGTTTCAAAGGCTAGATGGCTAACTTCAGGCTCCATATGTAGTTTTAGAAAATAGACAATAGTTACAAATAGTCATTCAGATCCCCAGTGGAGTCGCCAATGATGTTATCACTCAGGATTTTCCTTGCCTCCTGAAGGGAATACGGCCGAGGTAACCTCTAACCAATCTTTTAGCTGCAGATTCTAGTCTACCTGCAACTGGAGAGGGCTCTCGCTTTGTATTTTAGCTTTGTTTTAGATTATTTTAGGCTAGTTATGATGCACAGAGTTTGATTTTAGTTTGTTAGATGGTGATTTCAGGAAAGCTGGAATGCAAAGTCGAAAAGAGTCTGTACTATTGGGCAATGGAGTCAATGATGGTGTACTGCTGAAAGTGTTTCTTGGGTAAATGGTAATGCTACAGAGCAAGATAGGTAGTTTTGGAACAATTTTTAAATCTGAAATTGATGGAATGAAGTCAGGGAATGAAAGGCAATCAAGAATCTTTCATTATGCTGGCTGAGGGAAAGAGCATGATTATTATTAAGGAGCAATAAAGAATTCCTAGGTAATATTCAAAGTGAAAGAATCAGTGCAAACATGAGCAGCTAAGAATTCATATTTATGACTAATCTTGAAGAAAACATAGTTAATATCAGAGATTTAACGCAGGGTGCCTCTAAATAAATCTTGGGCTATTCTTCTTCTTTGTTACCAATATTATGGAACATATATGGAATTTGCAAACACAGAAAACATAAAACACAGTTTAGAATAACTTATTGATCCATAGAATGACACAGGAATTCTGTAGCAGGTCCCAGAACATCAAATCCACACCCAGACGGTCATCAACAGTGAACTTCAATAGCTTTTGTATTAAAACAGCCTGAGAATTTACAACACAGTCCAGAGAGAAAATCACCAACCCCAAATACATTATATGGGCAGGTATTTATACAAAAATGATATACAAAATATCTTGTAGATAAGTCTTCATGCAATAACTTTTATTCACCAACTCTTCAAAAGGAGTAAATAAGAGAAGTAAATGACACAGTAAATGTTGACGTGCTGGCGGTTTAGTCTTCCAGAGATTTTTTGACTTTTTTGACTGAGTGAGACGGTTGGAGCTGCGTCTTTACTTTGTGTTCCTATGTCTGTTGTTTTGTTGATTTGTTGTCCTCGGTGCTTGGTCTTGTCTTTAATGAACTGCAATTTCAATATGACTTCCTCTTTCTGTTGTCTTTACACTTTTGGCAAGTGGCATGCGTATGTGGAGTTGCTGACCTGTAGCTGACTCCAAAATGGAATAGAAATCAAATTACCTGGGTAGAATTTCCAGCATTGCCTGCCACCAATGCTCTGTAGGCAACTGATATATTTGTATTTTAATCAGTGTTTCATCAGCTTCAGTATATCTGTAAAAGTTGGGATGAACCTCAAACAGGTGATTTATTTCATGTTCAGTGTAGAAAAGATTTTCTAACTTATCATAAAGATTCTATCCAGAGGGAGGTCCTGTTTCTTCTGAGGTACTCGAGGATGCTGTAATCTGATTGGAAACATAGTTATTCATTCTGGTGGTATACTGTTCACGGGTTAACAGTCTGCCACTACTGGTCAATAAGCTGGGCAACCCTCTGGTTTGCAATGCTACCATTTTTAGCTTGAAGTCATTTATTTCTGCCTGCATTTCCTGGCACTTTCTTTCTAGAGTTTGCACAAAATTTCTTAGGGTTAGCACCTTTTTCACTGTCAGAATAGTATCTGTCCTGCTACTGATATCTAACACTGCCAACTTCTCTTTGGTATGAGTGTTCAAGAACTGAATCATTCTATTGGCTTGCTCAGGCATATTTCCCAATGATTCTCTGGCCCTTTGTGTCTCAAATTGAGCTAAGCCTATCAATTCTATTTGTTCATGTATGGTCTGAATTGATTGCCATTGGACAGTGATTGACTGGCCAATTTTGGCCCACAAAATCTTCTTGATTTCAGCTAGAGTTTTGTCTAAAGTAAGCTCCTTCTCCAAGGCTTTTATTTTGACATCAAAGGCTTTTATTTCCCTTTGTTTCTCAGCCACTGTCATCTTGGACTTGTCATAGCTTGCCTCTAGCTTGGCCAACTTTTCTTTGGCCTCTTTCACCTCTGTCACCTAAACTTCTAGCTCTTTGACTAATTTCATTATTTCTTCCATGCTCATGCTAGATTCCGGTGCTGTTGTTGTTGTTGTTGTAGCATATGTAGTTGATGTATCTATTGTGGATGCTGGAATGACAGGAGGGATTACTGCTGCTTGTGTGGGAGGAACAGTGGCAACAGTTGGAGCTGTTTGAGGTGGCTGGGAGGTCGACTCTCCCTGCTTGCCTTGCAATGTTTTCTCCAACTCTTGCTCCATTTGAATTATCCTTTGGTTCATCTTCATCAGCAGATACATCATATCTTCACCTTCCTTCTCTTGTACAAGTTCTGTTGTTTGAGGGTGCATAGTTGCAGGTAGCCTCAATTTCTTTCTCAATGCAACAATATCTTCTTCTTCTTCTTTTTTTATGAGGGCGTGGATGCCTTTGGCATCCTTCTTAGGATCATGCCCTAGTTCCACAATGATTTCCTCCAATGACTTTATTCTATTATCTTTGGCCAAGGAAGACATTCTCTCCAAATCCAATTGAGTGTTTGTATTTTTCAATGATTCCTTCAGTTGATGGGCCAGCATAGCCTTATCTGCTAGTGTAGCATAGACCATTTCACCTGTTTGCTTGTGTAGCTCAATTTGGCCCATTGGGTGTATGTCCTTGGAGAGGACCTCTAAGTTTGTCTTTATATAATCTGCAGTTGTCTTGGGCTATGGTATCTCAGGCTTGAAATGACTTAGAATAATTTTCTCCTCCTTAAAGTCATAAGCTGACATTAATCTCTGTTGTTTGGAGGGTGTTGTCTTCAGGAATTGATCATACAGTTGTACTCTTAACAACTCATTTTGAGCCTTGATTTCCATGAAAGTTCCTTTAATACCCGGCAGTTGCTTGATTTGCTGCCTTGAGGAAGACACCTCCATACCATGGTGCCTCTCTTTCTCTTGCTGGAATGAGCTAGTAGGTGTTTGCTGGCTAGTTTCTCTCTCCCTCCTCGGACTCTCTATGACTTCTTCAGTAATTTCTTCCTCAGCTTGAGGATCATCTCTTTGTCTTTTGGCTTCTGGTTTCTTTGTTGACACACTAGCAAGTGTAGTTTCTTCCCTATCCTACTTCTTGCCACTTTCGTCATGAAGAGGAGTCTGTAAGGCTGGCACCTGTAGTTCCTCTGTCTACAGTGGAGGGGCTTGCCCTTGACTCTGCTCCTTTGAGGTAGTAGGCTGTTTTGTCACTGTTTCTTGCTCTGCATCCATTACCTCCTTGCCTTTTGCTGTACCTGTTGCTAGTGTAGACCTTTCTTGGGCAGCTTGTGGAGCTGCAGCAGTTGATGTGCCTTCTCCGACTTGTTGTGGTAGTTTGAATGTTACCTACTCAAAAGAATCCAAGTCAAGAGTCTTTTCCAAATCTTTTACATTTTGCTCCATTATTTCTTCCTGAGTGAACTCTTCAACTAGTGTGCCTTGCACCCACTCATCTTGATTAGCAAATTGTTCAATCTGTGGGATTTTACAATGTTCATAGGCTGACAGCCTATATTTTATTTTTCTAGCATTGATAAAGCCATCTGGGTCATAAGGGACCCACCAAAAACTCCTCTTTAACTTGAGTTTCTCCCCCAATATGTGGTTAGCATCTTGCCACCCTTCCTTTTTGTTCATGACAAAGGGGCGTAGTTGGTCTTTGAATTTCAGGCGAGCCTTTTTCTTGGCACTATGAAAATGAGTTAAATCTGAATTGATGAGTTTCCTGTAATACTCCAAGGAAAACAGTCTCATTGGTACATATCTTGGCAGCCTGTAGGGACAAAGCTCACAACCATATATCCTAATGACAGTGTGATTCTGGTAAAAGTACCAGTCACCTATTTTGTAGTTCTTTGAAAGCTGCAATATTTTCTGCATGTCATAGGATAGCCTAGCACGAGCAGTTGTCATTAGGAAACAAGAGACTGGATAGACAAACACGTCAATAAACTCACAGTAAGAGTAGGGGGATTTCTGGACTTCATGAAAGACTGAGGTCCAGAAAATCACAGACCTCTTTTCTCCTTTAGAGTCCAATCTTTTGATGGGGCATTGGAAGCAGTCTGGCTGATAATACATGAACAAATGATAGATATAGGATGAATATTTGAAGACTCCATCCCTCTCCAGTTTCAACAGTTGGTCATGTATCTTATTGGCAATAAATTTGGCATAGTTGTATTTGACAGCAGGGGGCTGTCCTAGAGTAAATGCTGACAGCAAGACCAATATAGTATCATCAATATGCTCACTTGTCTTGAAGCCCAGTACATAAGATATCATATCTACTAGTAGTTTTCCCACTTCATTGAAACATACATAGAGAAAAGGAGGTGGCCCTGTAGGCTAGCGGTCTTCTCTCATGAATACTTTAGCAATTCGGGCTATCTCTGAGCTGGAGAGTTTGGGACCTTCATAAAGCAAGAATTTCATAGAAAAAGGGACCAGAAGCTGAGTTTGCTTTAAGTTTAGCATTTGGTTGATTGAGTCAGAAGTTATTTGGAAGAGGGTGCTCCCAGATGGAGACTTGACTGCCCTTTGTGTTAGGTCATAGTTTTCACAGCAGAGGCAAATAATTTCAGGGAAAACATTGACAAAAGGGAGGAAGTAGATGGGCAAGTTTGATTCCCAAATGCCATAAATGTCATTATTGTTCAAATAACTGTTCCTCAGCTGACAGAAGGTCTACAAGTGGTTTCTGTCACCAACCAAATATTGAATTAGGTAGTCCCTATCAGCCAAAGGTAATGCTTCAAGTTCCTTGTGAGGTGCATTGAGAGGAGTGATATTCAGTGCTACTGGAGTGGTCATTTTAAAATTTTGAGTGCTTGCAATTTGAAACTCTATCTTGTGTGCAACAACTGTCAATAGAACAGGGGCTATGAAACTTTTCCCAGGGAATTTTCAGATTGAGCTTCGATGTGAAACATGTTTACAGGGTAAAATTCACAAGGAGAACAAACCGTGCAGAGGCAAACTAGGAGACTGGATATACAGGGGAGATGGGAATCTTGGCAGGAGATTTTGACAAATGCACTTAGTTGATGGGCAGTTTGGAGACTCTGCCAGTGGAAACGAGCTTAAAATGTATTTTAATGGCAGAATTTGCAGAGGAGGGCTAGTTTGCCAGGATGCTTTTGAACAAAGGGTCACCTAGTGAATTTATAGGTGGAATTTCAGGGGCTGGAGTGCATTTTAGTTTGAATTTGCATATTCTCAATCAATTTCAATGGAGAAACTGTGGAAAAACAAGGTTTATGGGTAAACAACGGGTAAATACCTGTTTTTGATGGTGTAGAGGGCAATTAGTAGGTACAATGTTGAGCTGAGGGGCCGGATTTGCAGGAGGAACTCGCTTGGTTGGGTAATCTGGAGTGGTGGCGGCAAATTTGTCATAAAATGGCATGCACGTTGTCCACTAGTGACCAATAGAAATAAACA
Source organism: Pinus tabuliformis (assembly GCA_031772625.1). Classification (NCBI taxonomy): domain Eukaryota; kingdom Viridiplantae; phylum Streptophyta; class Pinopsida; order Pinales; family Pinaceae; genus Pinus; species Pinus tabuliformis. The sequence goes on from CM062811.1 coordinate 309,959,393, forward strand.
AAATAGTCGTTTTCACGACTTTTAAATGAATTTTGGACATTTTAGCACTTTTGGCTCTTTTTAATGATGACGTCAGCATGACGTATTTTTGGCGCATAGTGTGTGCGGAGGGTGACATGGCAGCTGACGCTTATGGTGACGTGGCAGACAACACATTGGCGGGGTGGTGATGTCAGCAGGTGATGTGGTAGTGGTACAGAGCAGCGGCAGGTGAAGTGGACACAACGTCACCGGGTGACGTGGGCATGACGTGAAGGGGCAGGTGGCGGGCGGTAAGTGGTTTTCCCCACACCGCCTTTGGCCCAGGGTGGTTTTGCAAGGGGGCTCCGATCATGCCAGGAGATTGACGCGTGGCAGGGGTACGGCAGCAATACCACCCATCCCCCGGACACTAACCTTCAGCGGATCAGGGCATGCAATATTGCCACCTACCGTTGGATTAAGGGCTCTGGATCAGACGGCGGACGGGAAGTTAAAGCTACGGGGTTTGGAATGAGGGGGGCCCGCGCAATATTCAAACGTTTTATAATATATTCGGGGCATAAAACTTTGGATTATAGTTTTATATGGTTTATACAGTGCGGGCATGGTTATTGGTTTAATCAAATATTAAACTAATCCCAAAATAAAGATATGTGCGCGGGGTTCTTATGTATGGTTTATGTGTGGGGGGGTCAACTGTGGTTATTTTTTTAACGAGAGGTTAAATAAACCCGACAGTTTATACGTGCAAGGGTTATTATTAAAGTCTCGAGTGGACTTTATAATCCCCAAAACTGTTGTATGGCTATATTTTCCAAGGGAAAGGGTATTTAGTATTTTTTGGGTTTTTATATAGTTTTTTGTAGAATAGGGGTGGGAAAATGATTGAGGGAGCTACATAATAAAGTTAAATGTTAATATGACTTTGTGGAATGAAACTGCATGAGTGAATGCTAAGTTTATAGAGTAAAAACTTAGGCAAAGGGAAATGAAAGGAGTATGGAATGATGATTTTTACACAAGAAATGTGGCTTCTTTCAACTAAGTAAACCCAGAGTTCAACTTTGAATTCCTCATAAAATGAAGTGAAATAGGACTATTGGGCAGATCCCAAGGCCCTTGAGGGGATGTTAGCAAGTGATTTCTGGGGGAATGATAGTGGAATTAGTCATGCTTCCATTGTCCTCAACGAAACACTGCCATGGTACTTGTGGTATTGATGAGATAAATCCTTCTTGACAAGACAAAAATGATCACAAACTTGCTTCTGCAACCTCAAATTGCCTACCCAGCCTAATACACCTAGCATTTTTTCTTCCTTTGGATTGGGTGCATTTGGACTGGCAAACCATGATTGTCCTCTTTTCTTTTGACTGCCCTTCTATCTAAGTCTACCCTTATATCTTCCAAGGGCCCAGATTAAGCAGTTGGGCTCCTTAATTTCTCTACCTATCTACTCATCTGCCAAGCTTGAACTGTTTGGACAGATATTCATTCTCTATTCTACAATAGCAAATTAAAATATGGAGTGGTCCAGATTGAACTTCTGGGCTATTCATCAAGTGTGATAAGAAAGAGTAATTTCACATTGTGAGCTTGCAAATAAGATAGCAGTGGTATTTTGACTCGCCAATTTCCTGGTCTTTTTGTTTGGGGTTAATTTCTGTTATTATTTTTTTTGACCAATTCATTTTTCTTTCCCTTTGATTATTTTTTTTAGGGCATGCCCTCTTTTCATTTTAAAATTATTTTTTTTCATTTGTTTGCAAAATATGGAACCTTTGCAGCATGAAAGGATGAACATATTTGGCACTTCCACAGCCAATCATGAAAAATGAAACCTATTGGTATAGGAACCTAACAGTTGGAAAAAAATAAATGAAAGAATCGAAGAAACACGGGTGTAAAACAGATCTACAGAGGACCATTATTATTGGAGAAATGCTGGTGGAATCTGGTAGATTCCCCAAGTTGACCAATTTTTTTAAATCTCTTCCCGATTGTTCCTCATGAAGCTCATCTCATGGAACGTGAGAGGGCTTAACAGCCCTGCAAAACACAGAATGTTAAAAGACATGATCCAACAATATAAGCCTTCATTAGTCTATCTACAAGAAACACAATGCAATAGCACTGCACTGGAAAAGATCCTAAATAAAGGTTGGTCTAGATGTCGTTCAGTCTCAGTGGATCCTTCAGGGGCTTTAGGAGAGCTAGCAATCATTTGGAACCATCAAGTTCTTTCCCTTCATTATTTTCACGCCTCACACTACTTTATTCAGACAACTTTCCACCTAATCGGGACCAATATCCATGGTCATCTCTCTAATGTGTATTTCCCACAAGATTTACAAAAGAAGTTGGATCTACTGGACACTCTCATAGCTCTCAACACTGTCGGGAGCTTTCCCCTTTGGATTTGCGGTGGTGACTTCAACATCATCACAACATTGGAGGAAAAATCAAGAGGAAGATCAAGGCTAGAAGGAGCCAGCATCAACTTCAAAGAATTCATCCATAGAAATTAGTTAATGGACCTACATATTTTTAATGGTATGTATAGATGGACCAATAGAAGAAGGGGACCACAGCATATAGCCTCTAGGCTAGGTCAATTCCTTATGTCAGATAATTCCATTCACCTGGGTGGGGACATTCATGCCTCTATCATGCCTCAAGTGGGCTTTGATCACTGGCCCATAATGCTACAGTGGTTGCGTCCGGGCTCTAGGTGTAATAGACCTTTTCACTTCGAATCATTTTGGTTTTCACATCGTAACTTCAAAGAAGTAGTTAATGATTCCTGGAAATCCTTCACTCCCCCTGAAGGAGCCAAGATGTTCCAGTTTCAACAAAAGTTAAAACACCTCAAAAAAGCTCTCAAATCGTGGAATCACACTCAGTTTGGTAACATTTTTTACCATCAGAAAGTACTGGAGCAACAAATGAATACATTGCAACAGTGTGTATCTCTGAGGGAAGAACGAGACTATGCACAACAGAAGAAGGCCCTCTTGACCAAGATTGAAGCACGAAGGCAACAAGAAGAGACCCTGTGGCATCAAAAATCCAGGGTCAAATGGCTTAAGGATGGGGATAAAAATACAAAATTCTTTCACAGGTCTACTATTCAAAGGAGAATGCACAATAACATTGCCTTGATTAATAATCGGCAAGGGGAGTGACTAGAGGTGCATGAAGAAGTGGAACAGGAATTCAAAGAGAACTTTTAGGACATTATTCGGGAGCCTCCGGGCTGCAGAAATTAGGCCATTCGATCTATTACGCAACATATTCCGAAAATCTTTACGGCAAACCACAACAATATGCTTCTCCAACCTATCTCTATGCAGGAAGTGGAGGACGCTATGGCCCAACTTAAGGATGGCAAAGCACCTGGCCCTGATGGCTTCACAGCCAGTTTCTTTCATGCTTCCTGGGAGCATATCAAAACAGAGGTCTGGGAGCTCGTGGAAGAATCACAATCGATGCATTGGATCCTTCCTCCCTTTAACACGACCTTCATAGTGCTAGTACCGAAAGTGGAAGAATCCAATACACCTGATAAATATAGGCCCATCGCACTCTGCAATGTAATCTACAAACTCATATCTAAAGTCCTGGCGAATAGGCTCAAACCTCTTCTCCCTCTCCTCATTTCGCCAAAGCAGACAGGGTATGTAGAAGGATGCCAGATTTTGGATGGTATCATTCTCTCACATGAAGTGATCCATTCACTCAAGATTCTAAAAAAGCCAGGTATGATTCTCAAGTTAGATCTTTCTAAAGCTTTCGATAAACTCAACTAGACCTATATTAATAAAATGTTATTAGCATTTGGCTTCTGTGCTACTTGTACACGTTGGCTTATGAACCTTATCTCCTCCCCTTGTTTCTCCATCCTTCTTAATGGTTCTCCTTCCTTGCCCTTTCGTCCCTCCCGGGGTATTCGTCAAGGTGACCCTCTCTCCCCGTTCCTTTTTTTCTCATGGCTGAAGGCCTTAGTCGCCTTCTTCATTCTGCTACCTCTTCACACTCCTTAAAGGGCATTTCTCTTCAAGGTCAACCCACATCTCTCACCAACAGTTTTTCAATGACAATATGCTTTTCGGTCATCCGTCAATTCAAGAGGCCTCTGCCTTCAAGTCCCTACTCAATCTCTTCTCAGAAGCTTCTGACACCACCATCAATGCTTGCAAATCCCAGCTCTTCTTCTTCCACACTCCAATTCTCACTCAGAGAAATATAGCCAGGATTTTGGGCTTCCGGATAGCTGTGCTTCCTTCAAAATATTTTGGAGCTCCCCTGTTTGACTCAACCATCAAACATGCTTCCTGGAGATCCCTCCTTGACAATTTAGAAACCAGGCTCTCTTCTTGGACCTACCACTCGCTCAACATTGCTAGCAGGCTTATCCTAATCAAATCTATTCTCCAAGCCATGCCTCTGTACTTATTTTCTATATTGGCAGCCCCTAAATGGGTTCTTAAAAAAATTCGCAATCTTCAAAGAAACTTTCTTTAGGGTTCCTCAGGCCTCAACAGAAAATGGGCTCTTGTCAAATGGACTGAGGTTTCTCTTCCGAAGTCAGCTGGTGGGCTTGGTCTAAGGGATCCCCTCCACATCAATAACACCATGGGCGCCCACATCTGGTGGAACTGGATCTCCAAACTACACACTCCTTGGGCACGTCTCTGGCAGGCCAAATATGCTCTAGGAAGTCCACTGGAGGATCTCATCCGCATCAGCAGGACCACCACTGGCTTGTTGATTTGGAATGCAGCCAAGCAACATAGTGCCTTTATTCAAGCACACAACTTCTAGGAAATCCATTCGGGTACCACAGAAAGATTTTGGGAGGACTCTTGGCAACAACTTTGCAAACTCGCCTCTCTCTTCCACAAACCCAAGTGGCAAGCTACTATGCAACACAATGATCAAATCCATGTCCATCAGTTTTTTCAGCAGCAATCACCTCAAGGTTTTCAACTTTAGAGATCAGCTGGCACCTGGCAGGAGGAAACTTATGAAGAGATCGATTAAGAGCTAAAATTCAGGAAAATTAAACTCTCTGATAAGAAGGACAAAGTGCGAAGGGGATATACACCCAAAGGTATGTTGACTATCAAGGAAGCATACCAAATTCTCTATCAACCCACGTAGATAATAAAGGATCAGCTATGGGAGAAGGTTTCGCAACCATGCATCTGGCCAAAGGTCTCTATTTTCCTTTGGCTACTAAGCAAATATCGGATCCTCACTTGCGACAATCTACAAAAGCGAGGATTTACTGGGCCTTCTAGATGCCCCAAGTGCAATCTTCACACGGGGACCATCTTGCATCTCTTGGACACCTGCCCATTAGCAACACAACTTTAGGAGAGAACTGCATAGTGCAACAGAAGAATGGGCAAACGTGTGGGAGTTATTTTAAACACCATCAGGAACTGGCCTCGGCATCCTTTCCAAAGTATACTACTCAATTCCCTCTGGAACCTCTTACCGGGCTTTGTCTATTGGATCATCTGGAAGGAGAGAAATAACAGGATCTTTAAAAATCACAGTATGCCCCTTGACACCCTGTGGCTACTTCTCAAACAAAACCTTCAAGAAACTCTAGCTCTAAGACACTGGCAAGACTCGGATTTGCCAGCTTCACCCCAGGAATGCCTCATTCTGAAAAATTGGAACCTGGACCTCACATTTTTAGCTCAAGTCAAGCCCAGCTCCTCCATCCACATTGATTCTCCCCAATTCTAGTCTCCTCGTGCCACCCACTCTTACAAACTGAACTTCGACAGAGCTGCCAAGGGCAATCCTGGACTGGCTGGTTACGGTGGTATTTTGAGAGATGATGTAGGCTCTGCTCTGCACATATATCATGGTTCACTTGGAAGAGACACCAACAACACTGTCGAACTTGAAGGCTTATGGAAGGGCATTTGTATAGCAGAAATAGAAATTTTTTTCCCTCTAGAGGTAGAAGGGGATTCTCAAATATTAATAGAGGTAGCTATTCGGATTCACTCAGGCACCTCAATAGCAAAGATCGCTTCGAGCTGGCTGCTTCTAAGCAGATTGGAACAAATAAAAGAATGGCTTAGGGCATTCCGCAACATTACCTTCAAGTACATTTAGCGTACAACTAAAAAGGTAGCAGACGGACTGGCTAATCAAGGCGTCGATCAACAGCTCCCATTCTTCTCTAGTCCACTGAGCAATTCTAATGATGCACAACTCAAACAAAACTGCACTCTTATGGTGCAACAAGATCTATCTCTCCTGGATGCGGGCGTGTAACATTGCGTTCTGTACGTGGGCGGCTTGGTGGGTTGGCGTGTGCCTTATTACCACCGCCATCCGGCCTCACATGATGGCAGTCTTTAAGTCTTCTGCTAACATCTTCAATGCTGCGTTAATGCAGCTCGTCCCTCCACACCATCTTGCAAGTTCATTTGTCATGGCACCCCTCCAAGAATTCATTCATGCTCCTCCCCTGCGCTCGTGTTGTTCCCTTGCTGCCGTAGAGCCTCGGTCTCGGACTAGCCCAGCGAAATGTTCTGCTCTAGAATGTTGCTCTAGATGAAAAACTATTTTCAAATGTTTCATTTCGTTTAAAGCAACAACACAACACTTAATATAATAGAAAATTTGAAAAGCATATCTTTCGAAATTTATAGAAAACATTATCATAACATTGATACTGAGTCAAATTTAGTAGGAATTGTATTCAAAATTTAATGTCAATGACTGTAGCCATAATTCAGATATTCTCAAGATCATATTCAAAATGTAGTCATAAAAGACAAAGTTATTGAACAAAGTTGGAATCGTGCAAGGAAAATTGTAAAGTAAATGCATTTTTTCTAGTGGAAACCGGGATTGCGCTTCCTTGAAAGGCATCTGCAACTAGGAAACAATAGTTTGTTTGTTTTAATTACAAAATATCAACATAACATAATCAACAAAGCTAAATTCTCTTATATTAGCTAATAGAAATCGAACATTGAACAACTTGAAAATACCCATTCTATGCAAAATCATTTGTCATGACTATGCTTTTTTTAGATGTGTTACTAGTCGATGACTTGTTGAATAAATACGTTCACCATATTTTTAATGTAATATCTGTCGAGGGAAACTGTGATATCCATTTTCACATTTTTAGAGAAAATATGTTTTTGAATTTTCCTATCCTAGAAAAAGTAATTAACTTTATCTTAATGTGTTTTGTATTAAAATCGATGATGCTATCAAAATCACTGCCATTTTCTATTTTTTTTGCACCAATTCATCTTGTAACATGTCACTTGAAATTAATTCAAAACCTTGCAATATGCGAAAACCATCAAAGAATTTTATAATATCTATTTCCCTGAGATAGACATCATCTCTCTTATTGCATAGGTCACTATAGTCAAAATTGATATCCTTGAGTGTACTAATCCTCTCTACCCATCCAACTTCCAATTGTTTCATTTGATCAACATCTCAAAGTTGTTGGTTTTTATTTTTGATATCGAAGAGTAGTTATAACCTATGGATAAAAGAAGCTAACTCATTGTAAACAAATTTCCTGTCTTCCTCAAGATTATTATTAACCAAATTCATAAATGTTTCCATTTTCTCTTGAAAATGTGTTAAATCGAAAATTGCTTTCCATGCATCACCAACAATTTCTAATCTTTCACATACATTGTCAAGGATATGCGACTTCATTGCATTAAGAATATTCACAACCTTGTTAGATGTTTGCGATGTTGAAGCAATAGAACTTGACAATGAAAGTGATTGTATTGCTAGTGGAGTCATTACCAAAGGAACTCAATTTATAATGTCTTGTAGTTATTTTAATTTCCTTTTCTGTGTGAGATTTTCGGCAAGCACGTTGGTAACATACTGAGTAACTACATAGTTGGTGGATTGATGCACCACCATGATCCCCATAATGTTAATTTCGTACATATCAATATCCACTTGTTCTTGATGAATATTCACTTTATTTTCAACTTTTATCTTTTCAACTCACATTTTTTTCTTGGCTTTGTCTTGTTTTTCATTTTTCAATGTCACAGGACTTTCATCGAAAATAATGTACTCTTCTAAAATTTACTCCATTATCTTTTGCTTCTCTACTAAACGAGTGCTAGCCTAGTTAGGTGGTAAACTGTCATCGTTTTCCACATGTATAGCCCGTTGAATGCTTTATTAATTTATGACACTTTTGGAATTGGTTGTTTGAATTGTATTTGTCTAGTCTAGAAATAATTTGCATATATTATCTTACTCACCTCGATGACCTTTTAGCTCACCAATAACTAGTTTTCCATAACCAGGATTTCTTATCCTTTCTAAACTCATGGATGAGGTTGCCCCAGTAGCTGGTATGGAAGCTACAAATTTTCATATAAGATTTAGGGGTTTTTTTTATGTCTTTATTCCCTGTTAATTTTAGTTTCTTGAGATAGTCTTTGGGCATCCATAGTCGATATTTAATATTTGATTATATACAAATTTTATAAATTATGTGGTATATAAACATATTATGATTTACACAAATATTTAGAGACAATATTTTACTGAACATTATGAGATGCAAACATTGCATTAGTTCATTGTTTGGATGCAATTTAGGTTATTAGGGAAAAGAAAATGAAAATAACAGAGGAACAAGAGAAAGAAATAATAAATTGATAAAATGGAATGTGTGGCACATGTGATAGATTTAGTAAGATGTAATGACTATTTCATGTGTTGAAAAATTTGTTAGAGTTCATGTGTTCATAAAGTATGAAAAGAGAAAAGAAAATCCTTAAACAATTGTGCAGAAAAAGAAATATGTTGTAGATAAAATTGCGAAAGACCCTGAGCAGTTGAAAAATTGAATTGCTGAATAATACCAAGTTCGCCTAGTTATGAGCCCACGCAAGTATTCACTAGTACAAATGTATGCGTTTCTCTTCTCTTCCGTTGGTATATTCAAATACTTCTTGGTTAATTTTATAAGTGTAAATAGCCTATTTTGTTTATCTCATACTTATATTTGCTTCCAATGTTGCTTAAATTCGTAATTTTCCTATAACAACCTTGGTTAAAATTTCATGTAAAAATATATAAGGCCACGGTCATGGGACATGTATTCCTAGCTGAATGTAGGGAAAAATCCTATTGATGGGGGTCAGTTGTGATTGATTAATGGCTAAGGAAATTGGCAAAGGAAATGACTAAGTCTTTGGAAAGGAAAAATAGCATTTTTGGCACATTTATTTATGAAAATAATGGAAATTAGGAGAAAATGAAAGTGAAGGGTCACATGTTACATGTGAGGAGGAAAATGAAGAAAAATAATGGAAAATGAATAAACTAAAGCCCTCATTGATAAAAAGGCTACTGAGGATCAGTGGGCGGGCTTGGTCAGTGTAAATTTGGTCAGTTCAGTTTTTGAGCTCTCTCTCTATTCCCTCTCTCTCATTATTGGACACTTAGAGTTTTCTTAGAGCACTCTTGGAGAGTGTGGCATACTTGGAGTTTTGGAGCAAGAAGGCAAAAGAAGAGCAGGAAATTGCAAGACGACATCGCGATCAGTAGCTACATCAGGTTTTTCTTGTAGGTATTGAGTTGCATGTATGTTCTCGTCACTAGTTTCGATATGCATGGTACATGCATGTGGTTTCCTGGTTATGATATGTCATTGGCATGGAGGACTGCTTGGATTTACAGTCGATTTTGCTATTCCTGGATAGCCATGGTGTTGTGGATTTATTTCTTTGTTTTCTAGTTGGTTCTCATGTTTCCTTAGCTTGGGTTGAATTACTAGTTCCTAGAGCCTTGGTTGGATAAATTCTCTAGAGCCCTGTAACATCTTGGGTTGAGTTATTAGTCCTGGATCCTTGGTTGGGAAACACTCTGGAGCCCTTGGTCGGTTGCGTTGATAGTCTTGGAGCCTTTGATGGACAAACATTCTAGAGTCCGACAACAACTGTGGGTTGCGTTACTACTCCTGGAACCCTGGTTGGAACAAATGCTCTAGAGCCATGGAAGGCTTGGATAGAGACCAATTTGATAACAGTTTTGTGATGTCTAGCCATGAGGTGGAATCATTGTTTGATGGGTTGAAGTGGATGGTGTCTAGAAGTGATGGATGTTTTTGGATTGATGTGTTCTATGAGATCCCACATTCATGCTTGGAATATGGCATGAGGGTGAATGACTAAAGAGAGATTTGGCTCACGAATTCTACGGTCAGGTGGAACATGGTAGTCCATACCAGTTTCGATTTTTCATCATTAATATGAAGTTATTTATCATTGTTATCTTGTGACTATTATACTAGTTTAGATGTGGATTCTATGGCTATTGTATCCTTGGTATTTATGTTGTTATTACTATGGTTATGAATATGTATTATGGTAGTCTCTATGTATGACTCACATCATGTTTTTACTTGAAAATGAACGAATAATGTATCTACCGCCTAATGGATGAAACTGTAGCTAAATTCATAATGAAACAATGCCTCATAGTGAATCTCATATAAGTATAAGACCCCTATGCTTAGATCTGCTATTTACACCTATAGATTACATGTTCGTTATATGTTTAACCAAATGTGTGTCATGGCTAGTAGGGGTCTAGTCAAGGTATTATTCAAGTAGTTTCATTTGTATTGTCATCTCTATGTTATTTTATTGTTTTGAAGATGTCATTCAATTCTAGGCAATGACCTGGGTTATGGGCCTAAAAAAGCATCTCAAATCCTAGGGCCATTGGCACAACACTATGAAAAATAGTCCTTGGACACTAGATTGCAAGCCTGTGAGAGAGTCTAGAGGTCCCTAGATGATGGCATGCCCATAGCATGAGAGCGTAAAGAGGTCAAGTAGTCCAAAATATCAGTGGGACCCAGGGGCTCGTTGGTAGAAAGGCTAGATTGGTTCCTAAGGGTTCTAATGCTAATGTTGAATCTCTGTATGGTGTGTTTCCATCAATTACACTTCCTTAACATGGCTTAGGAAGTTGAATCATATCATAGTAGCCTCTCATCACATATTTATCCTGGTTGGTTTGTTACTTGGCTAGATGTGGGAGGAGGGTGTTACAGAGTGGTATCAAAGTGGGTTGTGATCTCTTTGGGTCTGGTTTTTGTTCTCTTTGGGTCATATCAGAGCATGGATCACCCCTCAGAATTGATGAGTTGTGTGCCAGTGATGCACTCATGTTGGTTACATAGGTGTTCTGTTAGGTCCCTATAATACTAGTGATTACCCCATTACTATTGTAGTTGTATCCCTTATTAATATTCTTGTGCCCCTATTGTCCCCATATTGTTATTACTTTGCCCCATAGAAACCCTCTATTGTTATTTTTATGGCTTTATATTATTACTGTTAGGTCAGCTGGGTTACATTGTGACCCCTTAGACTCTTATATATAGAAAGGAGGTTTTGTCATTTGAATCATCCAAGAATTGCTCTTGTATGTAATGTAAAGGAGGTTGCCCCCTCAAAGAGGCTGAATCCTAAGGCGTTGATCTATCCATTCTATCTTTTTTTGAGCTGGTTTCATAACATTTGGTATCAGAGCTTTGGATTCTAGGGTTTCACTGCTCCAAATAGGTGATCGTGGCATTTTTGCTATAATTTTTTTTCTATGACATTTCACAAGCTAAAAACAAAACCCATTTGAGAAGAAATCGCAATGAACCTAGGATCCAAATTTTAGAGCTTTTAGCACTATATTTGCGGAGATATGATCTGAGGAAGTTGGTCTTTTTGCAGACTCCTAAATTACATTCCAAACAGGTGACCTGGGGAAAATTGTCATAAGATTCTCTCTGAGCATCAGATTGAAATTTCATAAGAAGGTACAAAAAGAGGACGGACTTTAGTTTCTTGTATATATTTTTTAGAGAAAAAGGCCGAAACAGTGACTCGTGGAACATCGTACAAGTTCGCTCTATTGAACTAGTCTATAATTAGGTCACTGTGGGAGATTTGGCATAAATCTTCCTTGGAGAATCCAATTTGGATCAGACTGGTGGAATTGGTAAGAGGACACAGAAGACTACTACAGGTCACAATTTTAGAACTGGATGATCTGAAATTACAGAGATACATCAGAGGCAATATCGAGCTCCTACAAAGTGAAAAAAAGGTGTGTAGATTTTTTAAAATGTTTTCTCAAGCTTGGTTTGAAAAATTATTTTGAAGAATTCAAAGGGCATATTTGAGCATTATTATCGGTATCTGATTCCCCAAGGAAAGAAAATACAAACACCTAGTAAGCAACCTAAAAGCGCTAGCATGACTCATGAAGAACAGGAAGAAATGCTACATGATATATCAAAATTACAAGACCAAGTGCAACAAATGTCACTCTCACAAAAGCTAACAGAAGCTAAGATAAATGGCATGGAATCTATGATAAATGGCATGGAATCTAATATAAAGGGCGTGGAAGCTAAGATGAATGGCATGGAAGCTAAGATGGATGATTTGAAGATAGATTTGAAGACAGGCATGGAAGATTTGAAGACAGATTTGAAGGCGGATTTGACAAAGTTTCTACAAGAAATGCTTACTAATGGTGAAAGGGTAGTAAAGGAAACTCATGATGAGAACAAAAGAAATGTTAATCATGATTTCATAGACTCTAATGTTAGAATGTAGACCCGCCATATTCCAAAAATCGATATGAGGAAGTTTGATGGCAAGGATCCCGCAACATGGATATTACAAATGGAGCAATTTTTCGATCTCAATAATGTGCAAAACACAAAAAAGGTATGTATTACAACTTTATATTTGGAACCAAATCAGTTTGTATGGTATCAATGGCTTTGCTCTCATAAAAAAATTATCACTTGGGCAATTTTTATGGAAGAATTGACAGCACATTATGAGGATACAAAAAGCAACACTTTTTTTAGCCAATTGATAAGTCTCAAACAAAAGGGTTCAATAATGGAGCACATTGAGGAGTTCCAAAAATTGAACATAAGGGTAAAAATATTCCAGAGGAGCATAGGATTGATGTGTTCATAGGGACTTTAAAAGATGATATCCAACATGATGTTCGCCTTTGGGAACCTGAACCATTAGAGAAGGCATTCAGGGTAGCAAGAAAAATGGAAAGCAAAATTATGGCAACTAGGAAGCATACCACTCACAACTATAAAGATGGAAGTGTTTTTGCCCATAATCTTCCACAACCTATAAGGTTGACACCACAAAAATTGGAAGAAAAAAGAGCAAAAGGGCTTTGTTACAGTTGTGATAGCAAATACACTAAAGGTCATAAGTGTGCTGAGAAGAAATTATTCTACATCGACTGTGAAGAGGAAGAAGAAAAGGAGCAAGAAAGGTCAAAAGAAGAGGATATACTCTAGGAACAAAGCCTAGATAAAGAAGAAATGAATCCGACCATATCTTGTAATGCATTGGTTGGAATTACCGCTCCTCAAACCATCAAGATAGAAGGACAAATCAAGAAGAAAAAGGTAATAATGTTGATTGATTCAGGAAATACCCATAATTTTATGCATTGTAAGATAGCAAAAGAATTGAATTGCTTCCTATATCCAGCACCAGAGTGTCAAGTGATGGTTGCAAATTGAGGAACGATAAATTTCTCTAGAAAGTGCCATAATATCAAGCTATCCATGGGAGAATATGTATTGAATAGCCCAGTGATTTCCGTTCCAATGGGAGGTGCTGATGTTGTACTAGGAGTCCAATGGCTACAATCCTTTGGTACAATAACTTTTAATTTTCAAGAGCTTTTCATGAAATTTTCTGTGGAAGGAAAGGAAGTTGAATTAAGGGGTATTGCAGGGAAATGGGGAAATATAATTAGCTCTAACGGTATGACAAAGCTTCTAAAAAAGGAACAAAGAGGTGTAATTGCACAATTATGTTCACTAGATGTTTCCACATTGGAATCATCTATTTCTCCAGATCTCCAAAAAGTCTTGGACAATCATTCCAAGTTATTTCAAACTCCCAAAGGTCTCCCACCTATTCGTGATCATGACCATGCTATTCATCTAATTCCAGGAAGTGTTCCTCCAAACATCAGGCTGTACAGATATCCATATGCCCAAAACAGTGAAATTGAATGTATGGTTGCAGAAATGCTAGAGGCGGGTATAATTCATCCTAGTCAAAGTTCTTTCTCTGCTCCAGTAGTATTGGTGCACAAGAAGGATGGATCATGGCACATGTTTCTGGATTATAGGGAGCTCAACAAGCTCACTATTAAATATAACTTTCCCATTCCTTTCATTGATGAATCACTGGATGAATTACATGGATCAATTTACTTCACCAAGTTGGATCTTCATTTAGGATATCATTAAATCAGAATGAAGACTGAAGACATTCTGAAAGCAGCATTTAGAACTCATGAGGGTCATTATGAATTTTTGGTCATGCCTTTTGGCCTTACCAATGCACCTCCTACATTTCAAGGTTTGATGAATTCCATTTTTAAACCCTTCCTTAGAAAATTTGTGTTAGTATTTTTTGATGATATACTAATCTACAACAAGTCTTGGAAGGATCATGTTGAACATGTTGACAGGTTGCTACAACTATTGGAGGAGAAACAATTATATGCAAAAAGATCCAAATAACACATATTTCATTAAAATTGGAATTTTTTTATTACAAGGACACTACTAGAATTGATTTTTTTGGTGATTTTGAAATTCTGGATCCACAATTTTATTCCAAATTTAATGAAATACTTGTTAAATGCTTCTTTGGAGTACAAGAGGTGGAATATCTAGGTCATATTGTATCTCATGAAGGAGTTAAGGTAGACCCTAGAAAAATTAAAGCCATTAAGGAATGGAAAATTCCCACATCCATAAAGCATCTGTGAGGATTTCTCGGGTTGACAAGGTATTATTGGAAGTTTGTTAAGAATTATGGGAGAATAGCAGCACCTCTAACAAAATTATTGAAGAAAGATGCATTTTCATGGACCCCAGAAGCAACAAAGGCCTTCGAACATCTTAAAGAGGCAATGTGCTAAGCACCGGTCTTAGCTACACTGGACTTCAAAAAATCCTTTATTGTGGAATGTGATGCTTCAGGAAATGGAATTGGTGTTGTTTTAATGCAAGATGGAAAACCCATTTCTTTTGAAAGTCGTCCAATCCAGGGTAAGTTTTTACACAAAGCTATTTATGAGAAGGAAATGTAGGCAATACTCCATGCACTTAAGAAATGGCCACCCCACCTAATGGGAAGATGCTTCAAGGTAAAAATGGATCATGATAGCCTTAAACAATTTTTAGAACAAAGATTATCCTCTGAAGAGCAACAAAAGTGGGTCACAAAGATGTTGGGTTAGGACTTTGAAATCATCTACAAAAAAGGGAAGCAAAATGTGGTGGTAGATGCACTCTCAAGAAAGGATGAGGATGTGGAAGCATTGTTGTGTGCCATTTCTATTATCCAACTAGATTGGATAAATGAAGAAAGGGAGGAATGGAATAATGATGAAGAATATTGGGCACTTATTCGAAAGTTACAACAAGATTTCAGTACATCTGATACATTTAGCTGGCAAAATGATTCATTATGGTACAAAGATCGCTTATACCTCTATACGAATTCCCAAATAAAACAAAATATTCTTATGGAATTGCACACTTCTCCCTTAGGAGGGCACTCGGGATTTTTAAAAACTTACCACAGTGTTAAGAAGGAATTTTTTTAGGATATTCAAAAGTTTGTGGTCGAATGTTTGGTTTGCAACAAAATAAAGTTGAAACAATTAAGACACCGGGTCTATTACAACCTTTATCCATTCCAAGCCAACGTTGGGAGGAGGTTTCAATGGATTTTATCACAGGTTTACCCAAGTCTGAGGGAAAGAGTGTCATCATGGTGGTAGTTGACAGACTTACCAAGTATGCACCCTTTTGTGCATTATCACATCCATTTAAAGCCAGTACAATTTCTACTGCATTTATGGAAACAATTCAAAAGCTACATGGAAACCCAAAGATTATTGTAAGTGACAGAGATCCCGCTTTCACTGGAAATATTTGGACAGAACTATTTTCTTGTCTTGGTACCCAGTTAGCTCATAGCTCATCTTATCATCCTCAATCTGATAGGAAAATTGAGATAGTAAACAAATGTTTGGAAGGATATCTTCGTTGCTTTGTATCTGATAAATAGACACAATGGGTCAAATGGTTGCCTTTGGCTGAATGGTGGTATAACACTTCCTTCCATACAGCAACAAAAATAACCCCATTTATGGCACTTTATGGATATCAGCCACCATCCATCACATCATATTTAAGAGAAAATTCTAAGGTTTAAGCAGTGGAACATCACATCTAACATCAACAACAAGTCCTCCAACTCTTAAAGGATAACCTCGTGTTGGCACAGAATAGAATGAAACAACAGGCAAATCAACATCGCAACAAAAGAAGTTTTGATGTAGGTGATTAGGTATTCCTACGATTAAAACCATATAAGAAAATGTCCCTCAAGCAAGCTAAGAAGGATGATAAATTATCACCAAAGTATTATGGTCTGTACAAGGTGTTGCAAAAGATTGGTACTATGGCTTACAAATTAGAGTTTCCTGCAACTTCCCAATTGCACCCAATTTTCCATGTTTCATGTCTAAAGAAGGTTATAGGTGACAAGCTCCCTGTTCAAACAATATTGCCAGAACTTGACGAGGAAGGAAAAATTATATTGGAATTGGAAGAAGTCACAGAAACAAGAACTTGACAGCTATGAAATCGATCAATTTCAGAGTATCTTATCAAGTGGAAGAACTTATCCGCTGAAGATTCCACATGGGAGGATGAAAAGTTTATACAGAAGCATCCAGAACTAGTCAAGCATTGAGGACAACACTTCTTTGAAGGAGAGGGGCATGTTAGGTCCCTATAATACTAGTGATTACCCCATTACTATTGTAGTTGTATCCCTTATTAATATTGTTGTGCCCCATAGAATCCCTTTATTGTTATTTTTATGGCTTTATATTATTATTGTTAGGTCGGCTGGGTTATATTGTGACTCCCTATACTCCTATATATAGAAAGGAGGTTTTGTCATTTGAATCATCCAAGAATTGCTTATGTATGTAATGTAAAGGAGGTTTCCCCCTCGAAGAGGCTGAATTCTAAGGCGTTGATCTATCCATTCTATCTTTTTTTGAGCTGGTTCCATAACATGTTCCTTATGCTTGTAGTCCATGTGCTTGTTGCGTTTGCATGGTGTTTATCATGGTTGTAGTGATGTCACAATGTGAAGGTTGATGAGATTGTTGTGGTATGTGTTGTCAAGAGTGTATGGGTGTATATGCATTTGCTACGCATGTCAGTGTCCATATGTTATTATGCATGCATTTTCATGGTTATAGTTATGCATGTCTAGTAGGTCAAACATGCATTGTGAGGTTATTGTATGAAATTTGGTCATGATGATTATATTGGTATGTTATGATGCCAATGTATTGGCTGAGATAGAGAAGGAGATGCAAATCATCAAAGTGAAGTTGCAGCATTGGACCTCGAGGCAAGAGCATGTCATCATACAGGGATTGTATGTTTGGCATGTAGGTATGTTAGTTAATGGATATTCATATGCATTAGGTTTATGTACATGTCTTTTGATGTTATGGTTGCATACATGAAAGATGCTAGTTGATTAGTGTATTCATATGCACATGTCAGATAGCTATGAATGATAGTAACATGTGGTTGTATGCATTGTTATTGTTGTTTATGTTAGACAACTTGAGGATTATGTTATGTGTTGTTGATGAGTATGCTGTAGGTTAACTTGTTGTTATTATATGATAGTTAGCTTAATTATTAGGTTATATGTTGTTGATTTGTACATGATACATAACTTGTTGCTATTATATGTTAGTAACTTGATGCTTAGGGTTATTACATTAAGACCTTGATGTTATATGCATCCTACTAAGTTGGATTGTTCTATGCAAATGCTTAGGGTTATGACATTCAGGTATGAGTTGACTCATTTGTGACATCGTGTTGTACTAATATAGACTAACTGTACATATGTGACTGTTATGCATGAATGAAAAATGTTATGAGCTTAGGATGTGAACATGTTATTTAGTTGCTTTTATGGATATCATGATGTTATTTGTGTATGAGATTATGTGTTGTAAATTTATATCATGCCAACTAGATTGATTGTGCAGACAAGATAACCTCCCCTGAGACACATTAAGGTATGAGTTCTCTTATGTCGTATACTTGGTGCTTCATTGTTTGATTATGTTGTCTATTTGGCGTTTGAGTGTTTGGTTTCTATTATGTCATCTAGTTGATTTATTTAAAATGGTTTGTTTTCAAGTTGGTTAATGTTTTATGAATTGCATAATACGAGTATGTCTTAAAATGATTTTGTTTTAAGCTAGTCGTGCTAGCACATATGTGTTGAGATAGTTGATATGTACTTGACTATAATAGGTGATAGTTGTAGCATTATGTCTAATGATTATGAGTTGACTATGGATTATGACATTGTTGTTAGACTTGGTAAAGGTTTTCAAATTGATAGATATGATTGTCTTCATATTTAGAACATGTGGTTGACATGTGTGAGAAGTTGCAGGGAAACATGCTTGGTATTAGCTTGACAAGGTGATAGTTGATGTGTTTATATAACTAACAGTTGGGTGATGTGACAGTGCATAGTAAGACTCAATTAAAACAAAGTAAAGAGGTAGAAGAGAGGAATTGAGCTGAGAATTCCTTTGGCTATTTTTGGAAACCCTAATTCCAAATGAATGAGTGCTTTGCATACATGAATTCTTCTTAACCTTGATTTTGTCTAACATTATGTGGATATGTGCTATAGTCATGAACATGTATTTGACAGGTATATTAGCTAGGTTCCAGTTAAGGATGGATTCATCAAGGGAATTGGAGCCCCTTGACAGATGGCATGGACGTGTTCAGTTACAAGGTGATTTTCTTGGCACAACAAGGTAGGTAACTAGTATGTTTTTATGTTTATTTATGGAATGATAATTATGCATTCATGGCAATATGATGCAGGGGATTGCATGGAAAAGAGACTGCCATGAAATATCGAAGTAGGCTCAGGTTGAGCTTTCGCTTGGAAGAACTAGGAACCATGGGATTGAGTCATGGTGTTTGTTGCTAGTTGTATGCTTTTGGTATTTTGGTAATTTGTTGTGCTTGATTGCGGTTTTGATTGTGTCTTGTGCATGGTCACGCCACTTTGTTTGTGGTGTCATATTGTTGTTGGCTTTCCATGGTTCTCTTCTTGTTTTCTTCTCGATCATGCCTTTTATTATTTTAGAGTCTTTGGAATTGGTTGGAAAAGAGGAAGGTTAGTGGAGATCGGAAAGAGCTGAATGGAATCTAGTAGGAAATGTAAGAATCATATGAAGTTAGTGCATGTATAAAGGAAGTTGAAGGAAAGAGTATGACAGCCAGTTGGATTGGTTGGTGTAAATAGATGATGATGGGACAGTCATGTGAAAGGTAGTCTAGAAAGGTAATATGAATGGATTTGAGGTGTCATATGCCTTGGCTATGTTAGGAACTATTGTTCTCGATGTTGCAGATGTGTTTCACACATAAAGAGAGTTCTCTTAATCTTGACCTTATGATATCTAGTAATTACATTGTGATCATGATTATGTCAATGTCTATATCTGTGTATGTATGTCATGTCTAATAGGGTCATCATGGATCATTATTATTTTATGCTAATTTTTATATGTACATATGTATGTATGTATATCATTGACTGACTAGATCATTATTATTTTATGTTGATGTTTTTATGTATGTATGTGTATGTATGCATATCGTTATCTGACGAGATCATGATTTTTTATGCTAATGTTTATGTATATGTATCTATGTCACTATATGATAGGGTTGTCAAGGTTCATTCTTGTGGAGGAAAGATTTCTTATGCAAGTGAATGACATGAAGAGGTTCCTGGCTATGAGGATTCAAATTGGAAGAGTATTCATGACAAATATATGAGGTCAGTAGCATGTGGTTATCAGTTGATATTATGTGATTACATTATGTCTATGTTATGGAAAGGCTATACTGAGGGATACATCAGTGAAATGAGTGCAGTGTGGTTTGCAACATGTTGGGACAAGCATGGATAAGACACTGGAAGCAAGGTTGCTTGGTAGAGACAATATGGTTTTGGATGTGTGGTACTACTATTGTGCATATGTTGTATATGTTGTGATGTTGCTCTGTGATGTTGTGCACATGTGGTGTTTTCCATGTATAACGTGTGTACATGTTGTTTATGGAATGTTATGTATAGGGTGGTACAAATAGTGTTGTGTGAATGTTGCATATGCAGTGCTGGGTATAGATGGCACTATGTACATGTTATATATGCAGTATAGTGTTGGGTATAGATGGCGCTATGTACATGTTGGATATGCAATGATGTGTGCATATGGTGTTGTGCACATGTTGTATATGTAGTGTTGTGTACATAGGGTGATATGTAAATTTTGTATATACAGTGCTATGTACTTATGGTGTTGTTTTCTTGTTATAAATATGGTGTTATGCCCATATGGTGTTGCTTTCATGATTGTACAAGCAGTGTTGTGAGCATGTTGCGTCATGTCCATGTTGTACATGTGGTGTTGTGTGCATGTGGTGTTGTGTACATGTCTTGCATGTCATGTTGTTTACATGTGGTATTGTGTACACATTGTACAAGTGGTACGATGTACATGTGGCATTGTGTACATGTTGTGCAGGTGGTTCCGTGTAAATGTGATGTTTTCCATACATTGTGTAGGTGGTGCCTTGTACAGGTGGCACTGTGTACATGTTGTACATATGGTACCGATGTACATACAGTATTATGTGCATGTCATACATGTTGTCTTGTTTACATGTGGTATTAGTTGTGTGCATGGTGTAGTTTTCATATCATGACATGTGTATTTGTTGTGTTGTACTCTGTCTACATGTATGTATTATTTTGTACACTAGGTGTAGGCACATGTATTATGTTATGTTGTACATTGGGTGTCGGTGTATGTGTTGTGTGTCAGGGGTGCATGCATGTATTGCATGGTGTTGTATGTCATCTGTGGTGTATGTGTGTCATGCACACTATTTGTATGTGAACATGATTGAGGAGAAGGCATTGGGTGTTTGTCGAGTGTGGCAACCGATCTGGTGTGTGTAAAGAATAAGGACAAAGGTAGAAGCTAAGGATCGATTAAACGATAAGTATGAGTATTTTATTTCAATTTAATTATGCATGTTATTTATGATTCTGGTCTATGTTGATTACATGTGATTTGTCATTCTAGTTTATGATGATTATATGTGATTCATGATTTTGATCTATGATGGTTGTGTTTTCAGCTAACTTGTTGTGATATTTTTATACATGTTGATTTGGTCAAAGATGTTAGTTTTACTTGTTGTGACAAAAAGTAAAGAGGATTGCAAGTGTACCTTATTGATGAGCTACCAATGAGGTATGATGTGAATCTATTGAAATTTATTTTAATCTAATGGAAGTTATGTGATTGGTACAAGAAGCATAAAAATGCCCAGTTGGGTGATAGAAATCGACTGCAAGAATTAGGAGCGTCAGTGAAAGGAATTGGAACATGCAGCAATATGCTAGTAAAGCTCTTCAAGAGCATGGCCATTACGGGAAACTAGTACCCAATAATGTCCATTGATTGCCATGAACATGCTATGACTAGTATGATGGTTTTGAAGCAGGGATATGCCTTGTTTTTGTATCTTCAGATGAGAAGAAGCCTTGCCAAGGGATGTACTACCTGGGATGGGGGTGCCAATGAAACTTGGAAGGTGTGTGACTGCATGGAAGGGGGTGACCATATTTCCTAAGTGACTTTGTAGCTAAGAATGGAAGGTCGGGGATATATTTGGTTTGGTAATTAGCGTTTCCAATTGGAATCAAATGCACATTAGGAGTGTTCCCTAGAACAGTGAGTCAAAAATTGTTCACTGAGAGGATGAGTGGCGCATGATTGTAGTGCTATACATTGGATGAAAATTTGAAGTTGAAAGTGAATTCGGGACTTCCTAGGAAGGAGGTGAATCCTCGTACTACCTTTTGAGGGTGGAGGTGTGGGCCTCTAGATTCCCTTGTTGATTGATACAAGTATTGTATCCTTTTATTTGTTGGTTGAGGAGATGTATATATATGTATATGTGTATATTATTGTAAATATTGTATTGAGTTGGTTTATAAAGCTCCAAGGGAAGTATGGTTATTCACTAAGTGAAGCAAATGTGTATGTGTATATGTGGTTATTGTAAATACCATAATGAGATATGTTATAAAGCTCTTGTAAATTATATGTTTGTCTTGTTTTAGAAGACGATCATTGTAAATACTACAACGAGTTGTGTCATAAAGGCTCGATGGGCAATATGTTTTGTTTTTAGTAGTCTTGTTGGTTATAGGTCTCACTGAATAGTGAGGATGGTGTTCCCTCAATGGGGAGGATTTTGTAAAAGTCCTAATTACTGGTTGCTGCTAGTCATCGTCTAGAAACTACCACATACAAAACTCTTAATAAATAGAAATTGAAAATATCAAAGCCAATGTTTATGAGAAGTAATGGAAATAAATATTGATATTGAAAAACCATCTTGTCCACTTACTGCGCATTTTTCTCTTTACTTAATATCATTGAAATACTTGTCATTACAAACAAAAAATTTCGATACAATATAAAGTTGTTGTCTATCTATGCTACGTTTTGAGAGGTTTTATAGTGCATTTTTTGGTTTAAATGACTCAAAATTCGGCAATAATTTCTTGGAATCATGATTTTGGGTTGAGATTTCTGCACAATTTGACTATCACACAAGTTTTCGAAAGGACTAAGTGCATATATTCAGTAATAAATATCATTTTAAATAACATAAAATAAGACTTGTGATTATGACAATTAGCTTTGAAACTACGAAAAATAGCTATAAAAAATCGAAAATAAATGTTTTACACAGACGTGCTCGACTACTTATATCAGAAATTAATTTAGTTACTAAGCTATCCCTCACCACTAAATCATTGATGATTCATTTTATTTTGATATTAAAGTACGAAAAATGTTGAAGGAAACTTGCTTTACGAACACTCTGATACACGATTTTCGGATCATGGTACAAAGTTAATTTCCATAACTTGTTTTATCTGGTTGCCTACACATTTTCTCATGATTTCTGTTGTTGGGAAAAGTATCCAATACGGAATGACCCTGTCCCACTCTAAGGGTGATAGTACCTCAGCAACAATCAAAGCAAAGCTATTTGAGATTACTTCTTTATGAGATGTAGAAGAGGGGAGAAAGAGATCCACTAACCGATGTCTTTCGCTAATGATTGATCCAATCTTCTCTCTTTGCTGCTTGCTCCCAGCTCCTTGCTCTTTCACTGGCCTAGCTACAACAAGATCCTGCAAAATGGCAAGAGAGGGAAGCTACAAGAAGCATACATTCATAATTGATTCAAGGATTAGAATAAATCAAATACACAAGTATAGCAACACATCATTGAGACACATGTATATAGAAGAACCTCAAATGCTTTATTAATGGAAGAAGTAAAGTTCAGGAAGTGATACAACCATAAGAGGCCCAATCCAGCATCACCTCCCAGCAGAAAGAAATCTCCTCTTCACCTCCTTCAAAGCAAATCACCCAATAGTTCTAAACTCAAACCAACAGCACTTCCTTACATTCACAAGATTCCAGCCTCCTTAGACCTCATGAGAGAGCTCTATATATAGGAGTTTTGGAGAAAGGATGAGTCAGCTTGAGGCTGGCATTAAGCTGACTAGTGTCCTCTCTCACTTCAGTTATTCTTCAGTTCTTGAGTCCACTTGGAGGTTCTTGCTTCCACTTGGAGATCTAGACCCTCTTACTCATCACCAGTCGAATTCCTTGATCCAAGTGTCATTTTGGAAGCTTCCTGGGCATTGACACCTTGAGGAATGACTGTGCCACATGTCCCAATTCGCTCAGCGCAGGTAGCCTTCTTTGCAGTTGACATTCAGCGCAGGTAGACAGTGGAGCAGTTGACATTCAGCGCAGATGCTCAGTGGAGCAGTTGACATGATCCAGAATTGCCTTGTTTTTGAGTGTTTTCAGGTGGAGAACTAATACTCAGTGCTGTGGTTTGCTGACCTTGTTCCTCTAGGGGTAGGAACAACATGTTTAGGGACTTTGGATCCCTTAGATTATGGACATTTCATGCTTCATGCTGTAAGGCACAAAAATGTCTATAACAGTTGCCCCCTAAAGTATGAGGTCGTTTATCGGGTGAAATGCTTTATCAGGAGGATCCGAAGTTCATTCAATCGCTGAGAGGTGACCTGTAATAAAATACAATACAATACATTATTTTTCATTCTGCTTTCATGATCTAGCTGAGGCGGGCATTCCCATGCTCAGCTTTATAAATTCATTTTGGTACATAGAACAGACGATCGTCTGATAGTAGACTGATAATTCTCTGCTGAAATTATCATCCTTTGAGTAGGATGACCATCTGCTGCAATGATGTACACGTCAAATGTCTTTATATTTCCTGAATATATATCGCAGCCCAGATGGATGAAACTAGATCCGGGGTCTTCAAACTCGTTCTATCTTCACTCTAAGTACAAGTCGATCCATGTGAGAATTGCGCTGAAGTCGAACATGGAAAGACATCGCTTGATTACCGGTCAATGATGTAAACCGTTAACAAGCGCGAGAGGAATCACCGATAATGATAATGACCCTCAAGGTACTGCAGTACAATTCACGTGGTGTGAATAAAGGACTTGGCATCGAACACCACGCAAAATCTTTCGGTCGAAGGTCATTGATGTATACCTGTCGCCGGAAGTGAGAAACTTGCCATTGAGGCATGCAAGCTTCAAAGTACTGAGGGGGTTGTTCCTAGATCAACTTCTTGGATAATGTGTTGAAGTCGACAAGAAGCGATCCGTTAAAGGAGGGCCTTAATGAATCCCACATCAGTGACACAGAATGGAGCTAATGATTTTAATGGAGGTGAAAACAATCTGTGACATATGATTCAGGGTGGCGATCATGGATGGATGAAGGATAATGTATGGCAGTGGATGGGACACGGTTGACTCTTTCTGAACAACATCTCTTGAACATATAACGACACTGATGCGATGGATCGGTAGCATTACCCCAAATGTGGATGGTTTGGCGAGACCATGGCGATGAGACCGGTGAATGAAACAACCCAACCTGATGTGATACGGAGGAAAAGTGTCATGTTCAAGAGCGACTTGCTACCATTAAAGCTTTGAGGTTCTCCCAATTTTTCCCCAGTCATTTCTGACCAGTACCTCTTTATTTTTGTCAAGCTTGAGGAGGATAACATATGCTTGTTCTATAACCTGCCCTTCGGGCAAGCCCATCGCTATGTTTTAACGAGCCTAGCGATAGGGAAACTCGTTCTCGTCTAAAGACAAGTTTGTCGCTATGTAATCATTTTAACGAGTCTAACGACAAGGAAAATTCGGTCCTTTTAATTTTTAGAGAGTCTGAAAAGGTACAGAAAGTTAACTCCAAAATTCCTTTTTCGTCATCTAATCCCTTAAGTCCGAAAAAGTATAAAACAATATAGAAGGGATGAATTTTCGATAACTTTAACGAGCCGAATAAAACAAGCGCTCGACCTTTTTGTGCAATAATCCCTCAGGTCCAAAAAGATTAAAATCTAGAGGAGGGATAGCTCTTCCGGTCACTTTAACGAGCTGGAAGGCCAAAACTCGGCAAACTTTTCATATTTTACGAGTCAGTTGAAAAGAGCTCAAAGAAGACTCGTCTTTTGAGGAACGAGTGATAAACAGGGATAGCAACAGATTCCAGGTACAGGTTGGAATTTTCCAATCACGGCAGTGTCACAAGGATGGCTAGGTGGAATCACTCTTCGCAGCTGTTCCTCAAAATAGGTAAACAATCATATGGAGGTGAACGATCAGCCAAATGAAAGTGGAGGTGGCAGGTGCAAACACGACCAAGGCTTTTATGGCTGATAAATTTACGATCACAGCGGTTATTTACCGGGATAGGTTCATTTTTTATTTAAAAATGAGCTTAAACTCTGGGGGAAACATTGCTCACTGCTTTTATTTATTTTTTAACGAGCATGAAGACCGCGTTAAAACTGCTCAGATCTTGCGTTTATTTTTTAACGAGCATGAACTTTATGCTAAAACTGCTCGATTATATGGTCAAATTTTGATTTTTTACCATTACTAGCTTTTCTCTTTTCAAGGACAGTACTGCATTTTCAATCGTTGCAACAAACTTTGTTAGAAATGAATAATATTTGCATGAAAATGAGATTATAACCCTAATATTTCGCTTTGAACTACGTAAAAAGCCATTAAAAGGTGTTTTTACCTCTCATTTTACCATTTCATTTGCATTTGGTTTGTTGGAGCTCTGGAGGTGCCTCTTTCCCCTTGATTTTCACCAGTTGATTCCGGGAGATTCTGCGGACGATTTTTGGCGCCGTCTGGACCAGGTAGGAGTTAAACCCTAGCTCTTTCTTTTCATGGTTTCCTTTTCCAGTTTTATGCCTGTTTTTCAGTCTTTCTGAGCCTCAGGGGTTTTGCCAGGGCGCCCTAACTTCAGCGCAGGTTCCCCATTCGAAACCTGCGCTAAATGTCAAGCTGCCTTAAGGCAGCCTGACCTTCAGCGTAGGTGGGACACTCTCTGCCTGCGTTGGGCTCAGAAAACTGAGTTTCCAGTTCATTTTTTGATGAATTTTCGCCAGTTTTCCATCAAAATCAGGAACTTACTCCTTCTCTTGATTGTTTTGCAGGGAACTTTGAACAAAATGTCCCTTACATGGCGAGAACGAGAACATGAAGAGGAGGACATGATTGCCCTCCATGACCCTGTCACGGTGAACGCGCTGTGGAACTGTGGCCTGCTGAAGTTTTTCCGTATCTCTAGCATGAGAGCACAGATCACTTTGCTGCAGTATATGCTTGATGCTTGGGATCCTATTAACCAAGTATTCCAGATTGGGGGAAAGTCCATCCCCTTGACCATAGAGGACATGTACTTCTTGACTGGATTGTCAAGGCGAGGTGTCCCCATTTCCTTGTCAGGTACAGCCCGGGGGACTGATTCCGTGAGAGATTATGTCCGCCAGTATTGCAGGGAAGGTTCTCAGCCGAGCAGAGACGGCAAGATTGTTATCCGTGAGATTACTGATAGGTCTCTCAGGTCCATTCTGTATACCATTGGTAGGATGGCCGGTAGCGCAGCTCTACATGTTGCCAACAGATCTTATATGCAGCACGCCTTGGAGTGTCTCCAACCGAAAGTATTCAACTGGTGTGATGCAGTACTTGTTCAGATGAAAAGTCAGCTGACCAAGGTGAAGGATGGGAAGCTGAAGAACTTTGGATTTGGTTCTATTCTGACTGCCTTCGCCTTGGAGAAAATCCCACTGATGCAGCCTCAGTATATTATACTCGACTTGCCTTCTCCGACCGAGCCACGCATGCAGAGGTGGGTCGATCACATGTCTAGGCATGCTGGTCAACCTCAGATTACTTTTACTGATTCCTTCTTCAGGTGGTTCGAGTGCCAGGAGATGGTCTTCTCCGAGTATCCATATGTGGGTATGGATTTCCGAGGTGATCCGGATTTGGTGTTACCGGATGGCGAACAGTGGGGCGCTATTGGTAAACTCTTTGACCATATTATTGTTTACTGTTCTTATTTATAATGTTGTTGTGCTTAATTCTATCAAGACTTTTAATCATACTCTTGGGTGCATGCAGATGTTGGTCCTGTTCGTCCAGCAGTTTGTCCGAGACTGCCAGTTGCTGCCCCGACAGTGGAGCCTGCTAGGAGAGTTATCCTCCGCGACCTTGACGATACTGAGACCCTTACAGCTGTGCAGGAGCAGGTTGAGAGCCTTACTCTCGGCATTCCCGATGTGAGGATTGATGAGTTACCTTTACAGCTGCAGCGACACACTACTGGTGTGCCTAGACGATGGACTCGTCTCTTGCGCATGATTGCACAGGCCGTGACATGCTATCATGAGCACCACTAGGCTAGGGTGCCCCCTAGCATCTTCTCGAGTTTTAGGTCATATGACCAATTTTGTCTTGGTTACAGAACATTATGTATGAACTATAAACAGCTTATATATATTTTGATTTTCGAGTTTTATTCTGGTTGAGTTATATGATCCATATGTACAATCATTGATGATGTGTCTCTTTTTATAAATGTTGCAAATGTCTATCTAACACATAGTTTGCTAATGAGTCAGTTAATGTGTTTAAGTTTCTGGAAATATGTTGATATTGAATTGAATCAAATTGTCTTTCCAAAATCTTAACCCTCAGGAACATGCGATAAATAGCTGGATTGCGAACGAAATATATACCATTGAGTTGTAGTATTACGAGCTGTGAGTCTAGCCTGACAATTAGTCGGCATATGCCACGTGTGATGGCATCAGAGAGTAGTTCTATCAACGCGCTATACTCAGCGATGTTATTCGTTGATTGCCCAATACACACACCTCTGAAACTTACTAACTCGCCGCTTGGATAAAAAATGGCCCAGGCTGCGGAGGATAGGTTCCGCGAACTACGACTCGCTCCGTCGGTGTATCCAACACATGTCTCCAGAAGGTTTGACATCTGCAACAAATGAAAAAGGTGGATCACTCGACCAGAACAAATACTTTAGCAAAAACAAAATACAACAAAAGCATGCAGGTTACTATTTAAGCATAGTAACGCTTGAGGTACAGCCCGTTACGGGGCTGCGCCAGCGGAATTCCGCCATAATCCATTAACTCGTAGGCTCCTTTTGCTAACACCTTTTTAACAATATAGTGGCCCATCCATAAGGATTTGAATTTTCCTGCTCTCAATTTATCGGATTCTTGGTCATAAAGGAAGACCAAATCACCTTCTGAGAAGACACGGGGTTTGACACTTTTGTCGAACTGAGCCTTGACTCGTTTCTTATGGGCTTCGTTAGCCAAAGCGGCATCACGACGGGTTTCATCCAATTGGATTAATTCCAAGAAACGAGCCTCTTCTTCTGAAGTTCCGGGGAGGAGATCAATTGCGAGTTTAAGCGACAAAATTTCGCACTGGATTGGCAAGACTGCTTCCAGGCCATACACCAGTTGAAAAGGTGTGAACCCGGTTGCGTTCTTTACCAACGTTCGGTAAGCCCACAAGGCTGAGTACAGGATTAGGTGCCACCTTCTTTTATGAACCCCGATCATCCTTTGCAACATATGCTTCAGGACTTTGTTGATTGCTTCAACTTGTTCGTTGGCTTGCGGATAATATGGGGTAGAGCTGTCGTGAGATAGCCCTAGCTTGGCAGCTAATTCGACCATCATGTGATTGCGAAAATGCGACCCATGATCTGTCACTATAGCCTGTGGTACGCCGAACCTGGCGACTACATGATTAAAAAAGAAAAGGGCAGCTGTTTCACCAGTGTTATCCAATGTAGGCATCGCCTCGGCCCATTTGGTAAAATAGTCAACAGCGACTATAATATACCCATGCCCCCCGGTCGAGGTGGGGTTACATTGCATGAAATCGATGCCCCACTTGGCGAAGAGCCCAACAGCAACTATCGGCTGTAAAGGTGCGGGTGGTTGTCTGGTTTTGCTATCAAAAATTTGACAAGCATGGCAACTTCTGACTGCGATTATGCAATCTTTGAACATGGTTGGCCAGAAGTATCCTGCTCGTAAGATTTTTTGTGTTGTTGCATATCCATATTGATGCCCCCCACACGCGCCTGAATGACACTCATTCAGGGCTTTTTCGGCCTCCTCATGGGTAAGGCACCTCCTCAGAACTGTATCGATACCACGACGGTAAAGTGTCTCACCGACGATCATGTAGTCTTTTGCTTGGTATCGTATACGTTTTTGTTTGGAGTGAGAGGTGTTTGGCCTGAATTTTTGGGTTTGGAGATAAACTATGATATCTCCATACCACTCATCGCTTGCAGATATCAGAAACAAACTTTCGTCCACGATTGACTCTTCTGATGTTTCATCGTTGGACGACGATGGGAGATCGCACAATAATTCTGCGAAAACTAGAGCTTTCTTTGATTTGGATTTTACAAATTCCAGATCAAACTCTTGAAGGATCGCTATCCATTTTGAATATTTGCCCCCCAGCAACTGTCGTGACAGTATATAAGTCATGGGGTTGCAATCTGATAAGATGGTAGTTTTCCGAAAGAGGACATAATGTCGAAACCTTTGAATCGCTTGAACAGCCGCAAGCGCTAGTTTTTCAACATAAGAATATTTACTTTCTGTATCATTTAAGTTTTTACTTAAATAATAGATAGGATGTTCAATTCCATCTACTTCTTGAACTAAAACCATCGCAATGGTCGTATCCGCTGCAGCCAGATACAGGTTAAAATCTCTTTGATAGTCTGGGGCGTACATTAATGATGCTTTTACTAGACAATCTTTCAGAGCATCAAAGGAAGCTTGCGCCACCTGGTCCCAGACAAAAGGTACATCCTTTTTCAAAAGACGAGTATAACCTTTAGCAAGTTCTGCGTACTTTGGAATGAACCTCCTCAGAAAGTTCGCTTTCCCTTGGAGTTTCTGAATCTGAAGCAAATTTGAAGGTGGAGGCAAATTAATGATTGCCTGAACCTTACAGGGGTCGAGACGAATCCCATCCTTAGAGACTACAAAGCCAAGTAAACGACCAGAACCGACGCAAAACACACATTTGTGCGGATTGAGTCTTATCTTGTAGTGTCGGCAACGTAGAAATATCGCTCTTAAATGCTGCGGATGATCAGTTCGCTTTCGCGAATGAGCCGGAAGATCATCGAGATAAGGTTGAACAATGTTCTTGATGTCATGGAAGGCATAATTCATTGCCCTCTGAAACGTCGCCCCTGCGTTCTTTAAACCAAAGGGTAATTTCCGATAAGCGAATGTGCCCCACGGACAAATAAATGCAGTCTTTGACTGGTCCTGCGGGCGGATATTTATTTGATTATACCCGGAAAATCCATCCATAAATGAAAAGATTTCACATCCGGCGCATTCATCAATTATCTGGTTGATGAAGGGTGTAGGGTAGTTGTCTTTCGGACAAGCTTGGTTTACATCCCTATAATCGACACACACTCTAATCGTCCCTTGTTTCTTCATAACAGGGACAATATTCGATACCCAATCGGTTAGAGGAACCGGGTAGATGAATCCAGCATGGAGAAGTTTTTCAACTTCTGCCTTAATGGCAGCGGCTTTCTTGGGGTGTACCTGCCGAAGCCGTTGTCTTACTGGTTTGACATCAGGATACATTTTAATTTCATGTTCAACGATACTCGAGTCAATGCCTGGCATTTCATCATATGACCAAGCAAAGACATCTCTGAATTCGCGAAAAAGAGCGTTATATATTTCCAGTTCTGAAGGGGAACAACCTTTGCCGACATAAATATTCTCTACAACATGTGTTTTAGTCGAGATATTTATGGCTATGGTCTCTTCAATATTGGATAAGTTTCGCTCGGAATCCACCGTATTTACAGTATTTGTTAGGAATTCAAAAACTGAAGGGTGATAAAGGTCACTTTGAGTATCTTCTTCATATTCCGGAAGAAGGGAACGATGGTGGTGATCATTCCATGGTGCCCCCTCAATCAACATTGATTGCAAGATTCCTTCGTCAGTCCCATGTAGTTTCGACCAAGGATCTAATGAGGTACCATATTCTCTAGACCTATCTACCCAAACGCTTGACGAGCGTTGATTTGGGTCCACCTCCCATGCTTGAAACACTGATTGCTACAATATTTCTAAAGGGCTTGGGGGCAAAACAATTGCACGATCCATGTCGACCTTTGTGGAAGATATCATGTTGCAGGTTGCTACAAACGGTACATTTCCTATGTAAATAGGAGGTGGTAGCGCAAAAGTTCCCATCAATGTGGGCTCTTTCAATAATCCTACTCCGATGTCTTGAAGCGAATGGTTGCTCTCATGGATCATGGGAATGCTTCCTGTAACTTGTGAACCATTAGGGAGGAAGTTCTGTTGGTCGACGATCGTAATCCCTCCTTCAAACGGGAATGCGATCTTCCTAAAATAAGTCGACACGACAGCTGCCATGGCATAAATCCATGGTCTACCCAGTAGGATGTTGTAGTCAAGATTTCCATCGATGACCTCAGCATCAATTTCTACTGTTTTTCCTCCTAGTTCAACTTTCAAGTTATTAAGGATACCGTATGGGGTATAAGTCCTTCCGTCGAAAGCTTTTAATGTCGTCGAAGATCGTGACAAGGTTGGAGATCCTAAAGTTTTCCAGCAACTCATCGACATAATACATGTTGATGCTCCTTCATCAATAATTGTTCTGTGAATAGTTTTGTTGAGGGCTTTCACTTGAATAAGGAAAGCTAGTTGAGCTGGCAACTGAGGATCGTATCCTTTGTGATCAAAGGATACAAGATTGGAATCCTTAGGATCAACCCCACCAATAGCTGATAACAACGCCTGCCTTTGGGATGGACAATTTTGTAATACTTCAAGAGTCGACATAGCGGATGGCGATTGAGCCAAATCTTCCACTATGTTATAATGTTGTGCCGCTCTGGCGCGAGGATTAAATGTGGACTTGTGTACTACACCCTTTGGCTGTTTTATTGTTAATTCAGGGATGGTGGGCGTTACAACTTCTGTCGAAGTTGTTGTCGAACTACTTGGTTGATCTTTACCTTTTTCGTTCGACAGCTGAGGATTCCTGTAATCTTTGTTCCTTGTCGAAATCAAAGCATCATTCTGCTGTTTTGAAACCAACAACATAAGTACTTGCGACGGGGAAGCATTTCCACTATCAACCAGATTTTGACCTGGGTTGGGAAATGGATCAGTTAACACAGCTGAGGTTTGGGAACTTTTAAAGAACTTCTTCAACTCAGCTTTGAATGGGCAATTCCTTGTGTAATGATCCTCTTCATCACATATTTGACATGGATAAATTTGTTTCCCTTGCCCAGGAGGGTTTGAAGAATTTTTTCCAGGAGATGATTCACCCTGTTTCTTCTTCTTCCCTTTGTTTTGCTTCTTCTTGCTTCCTGGTTGATTGGTTTCTTTGCCTTTATCTGTTGATACGGCATTTACTTCCGAAGCAAGAATCTCTTCTTTTGCATTTTGATCCGAATTCTTATGGGCTTTCTTTGACGAAGCCTTTATCGATTTCGCGTTTGCCGTGCCAATCACGCCATCACTGGCATGAGAGTCACTATTGGATTTAGGAGGGGGGGGAATTGAAAATTCCGGTCTAGGGGCGTTAGGTATCTTGTCGTAGAGCGTGCCGGACTGAGTATAAACTAAGTCCAAATACTGTGCACGAGCGATAACTTGCTCCTCTGTTACGACTCCTCCCTTGGCCACATCTTCCGTTATAGCAGGAAGTAACGACTTTATAAACCATTCAGCTAACAGCTGATCGGGAACGTATGTCTTCACCATCCTACGATGACGACGCCACTCATGTATATGATCAGATATATGGGTGGCAGTTGTCTGCTTGAAGTTGGTTAATATTTCTGTTCCCGTTTCATACCTTATCGGTAATTGAAAA
Source organism: Pinus tabuliformis (assembly GCA_031772625.1). Classification (NCBI taxonomy): domain Eukaryota; kingdom Viridiplantae; phylum Streptophyta; class Pinopsida; order Pinales; family Pinaceae; genus Pinus; species Pinus tabuliformis. Next base: position 309,993,082 of record CM062811.1, read on the forward strand.
TGTGTTAAGAAAGTTGTGGCTAGGGAGCTAAAATTGTCGAAAGAGGCTCTAGGTAATTCAATATACCATTTAGCCGCTGGACCTGTCAATGTCCTCTGAAAAGGGCGAAGCCTTATCGAATCGTCGTTTAGGGTGTTCGACGAACACCACAGATGAAAAGTCATCACGTGATTCGATGGGTCTTCACCTAGATTTCCATTGAATTTAGGAATGTCAGATGGAAGTTTGTGAGGAATCGCTGGCCACCAAGGGGCGTAAGCAATCGGATCGTTGGTTAACCGGTGTAAATCGGGTAACTATAAAGTTGCCACGAATGGTAACTGTTGATTCAGGTTAGGCGAAGCGTAACCAGGGTACGATGGAATCGCTTGAGCAGTAGGCCTTTGCATACCAGCATAATGTAATTGATGTTGGTATGATTGATACGGTTGGTGGACTTGACCACTGTAAAGTGGTTGGTTTTGACCGTTTTGGATATACGGTTGTCCACTGTTCGCAAAGATCTGCTGCTCAGAACCTTGGTACACCTGCTGGAATTGAGGTTTTTGGTATTGCACAAGCCATGGTTGTGAAGCCATGTTCTGTTGTGCTATGCTAACCGTTGGACCAAGGTGTGGGGTAATTGTACCCGTTTGGACCTGTGTCGCCCCACCAGTTGGCGATTGTGGTTGTGACCCATGGTCAAGTGGCTGTTGCATTACAACCTGAGAAATCTGAGGTTGACATGCAACAGGCATCGCTTGAACTTGTGACACTGTTACAATAGCCGGTGTGGTTGGGATGTTCGTCATAGGTACACACTGTTGCATAGAATATACAACCCTTGGTTGTTGAGTTAGCATAGGTACCCAACTACTTGATGCAATTCCAGTATAACCTGAATACTATTGTGAACTCACGTATGGGTTCCCTCCCGGAGGGGGTAATGAAAGGGCATACTGCCCCCCATACGGTAGCAATCCGGAACTCAAGGGGATTGATTGTCCTTGGGGACTGGATTGCCCGAATTGACCTCCAAATGGATCAGTTTGGCGAGTTTCAACATAAGAGTTGCCAAATATTACTCCGGATGAACAAACTGGAATAGACCATACTGTCGAAATAGTCCCTTGGTGGACTCCTTCTAGCTGTTGCGAGCTAGTCGGGACAGATGGTATGCCGGCAAACATTTTTGGAGTGACGGCAGGGGCTTCTGCTGTCGCTGTGTCGTTTGACACAGGCCTAGATGATGACGGTTGTTCAGACATTTTAAATCTATCCAATAGATTGCCTAGCGATTCTACAGGAACTTCCACTTGCGGTGGATTAACCTCTGATGAAGGAAATAGAGTGACCCCGACTCCAAAATGGGTTGGAGTACTTGCTTGCGGATCCTATGCAATTTCCTCTATCGCAATCAAACCCGGTGGAAGAGGAAGACCGTCAGGTCCGTAAAATATTTCTGGTGCCGAAGAAGGGGTTGTTTCGACAGCGACAGTTGTTTGAGGAACAAAACATTCTGGACCGGTTACAGACAGAACTGGTTCAGTTATACAAGTATTTGCCCCCAGACTAGGATCAGTATTACTGTCCTTCTGTGGCTGTTGAAATTCTTCTATAGAGGCAGGGTTTCCAGAAATGTTTGGAGTAACCGGAACCCCAGATGCAGTTGGAACACTCGTTCTAACTTTTATAGGATATTTTGAACCGGTTAAACGAGTTCGCTTTGTCCGTACTGTTTTCGATTCCGGAGACAAAGACGGTTGACTCATAAGCCTCCGCGAACGACGGGGTTTCAATTGACTTTCTTCCACGATTGTGGATTACTCGATCAACCAAAGTATTAAAAGGGGAAATTTGTGTTTCCGAATTGAATGAATTTTATTAGACGCTTTTAGACACAACTTGCTTTTTCACTTTTTAAGAGTCGAGAAAAAGCTAAAGATGACTCTAGTCTCCTTCGATGTTTTAACGAGCCCGAAGTGACAAATGCTCGGATGGACTTTTTCAGTTATAGAGTTTGAAAAAGGCCAAAAGAAACTACTCTGGAGATCTAGGCAGAGGGTGTGCCAAACCTTTCGCAAAACCACAGAATACGTTTTACGGTACGGGTGGTCGATCTTCGTGAATGCTGTGTTCACTGCATTGCGATCAGTAGGGCGGCCGACACGGCTTCCTATGGATAAAAGTTATATGCCTATAGGGGTCTCCCAATATATACGCGACGGTACGTGGGAGCACAAGTCCGTATTAGTGCCACCGATTCTCAGGAGGAATCACCCACCTTCTTTGAGATCGACAGTCACTACGTTTAACGACGCCGGAACACGTCTCTAGCTTAGACCTCTATGTGTTTGCGTTATGTTTCAAAGCGTTGTTAGGTTCATTCAATATATTTTAAGTTGATCTTTTTAAAGTTTGTCTTTCAAGGTTCACCACGAGATGTATGATACAAATTCCTAAATGCAGTCTAAGATGAGAAGCAAGCTTTTTTCAATCTTTTCGACTTATGAAAACCTTAACTACTGAGGGAAAAGAAAGACATCATTTTTTCACACAGATCATAAAGCACACACTAATGCACTTTTTCCTAAATCAACAAGCAAACTTATCAAATGCAAAATGCACAATGCAGGTATTTCTTTTCTCTTTCTTAATGTTGATGTAATACAAAAAGAAAGCTGTTGTATAACTTTGAATTCAATTTCAAGTGAAAGTAAACAAGCTTTTGTCCAAAATCAAAAGACACCTTAAGATTTACTTGTTTCAACACTAGAAATACACAAATTCAAACCATATGACGAAAGCAAAAGCTCAATCAGCTATGAACAACAAACAAACTAACTCTTAAGATCAAAACGACACTTATCACAGGTCTAGATCTAAGAGGCCACAACAAGACTAGTTCACTTTTCATTATGGGAAACTACAAATGGCATAAGAAATACACAAAGAACAAATACAGTTTTTTTATACAACTGAGGTGGAATAGTGGCAAGGAAAGTTGGTTTCAGATAGGCACATTGACTGATAACAGGCTGCAAAAACAAGGATGAAAACAGGGCAATAAACAACAAGGAACCCCAGTTGCACAAGGCAAAACTGGTTCAGCGCAGGTAGTACACTGTCAGTTTGACATTCAGCGCAGGTAGCTCCTTCGGGACCTGCAATGAAATGCAGACTGCCTTCACAGTGCCTGCAATGAAGAGATAAACTTTCGTTTTTCTCAGTTTCCGGGTTACAGATTGCTAAAAAATTCACAGTTTTTGGCCAAATCAGAAGCTATCAATCAAGTACACACTAAAGGATGAAAAAGAGGATGAAAATCTATCACTAAGAGCTGTTCAGAGTCCTTGTGGATCAGCTCTTCAAATCATAAACATGCCCAGAAACTGAGCTAGAGTAGCTGCCCTCTACTTTGCATTTGAAAGATTCAAATGCAGTTCGATTCGGTACTCCCTGTGTTTAGGAAATGAATAGAAAAAACACAAACAACCAACAAGATACGATCCCCAGTGGAGTCGCCAATTTGTTGTTGGGAAAAGTATCCAATACGGAATGACCCTATCCCACTCTAAGGGTGATAGTACCTCAGCAACAATCAAAGCAAAGCTATTTGAGATTACTTCTTTATGAGATGTAGAAGAGGGGAGAAAGAGATCCACTAACCGATGTCTTTCGCTAATGATTGATCCAATCTTCTCTCTTTGCTGCTTGCTCCCAGCTCCTTGCTCTTTCACTGGCCCAGCTACAACAAGATCCTGCAAAATGGCAAGAGAGGGAAGCTACAAGAAGCATACATTCATAATTGATTCAAGGATTAGAATAAATCAAATACACAAGTATAGCAACACATCATTGAGACACATGTATATAGAAGAACCTCAAATGCTTTATTAATGGAAGAAGTAAAGTTCAGGAAGTGATACAACCATAAGAGGCCCAATCCAGCATCACCTCCTAGCAGAAAGAAATCTCCTCTTCACCTCCTTCAAAGCAAATCACCCAATAGTTCTAAACTCAAACCAACAGCACTTCCTTACATTCACAAGATTCTAGCCTCCTTAGACCTCATGAGAGAGCTCTATATATAGGAGTTTTGGAGAAACGATGAGTCAGCTTGAGGCTGGCATGAAGCTGACTAGTGTCCTCTCTCACTTCAGTTATTCTTCAGTTCTTGAGTCCACTTGGAGGTTCTTGCTTCCACTTGGAGATCTAGACCCTCTTACTCATCACCAGTCGAATTCCTTGATCCAAGTGTCATTTTGGAAGCTTCCTAGGCATTGACACCTTGAGGAATGACTGTGCCACATGTCCCAATTCGCTCAGCGCAGGTAGCCTACTTTGCAGTTGACATTCAGCGTAGATGCTCAGTGGAGCAGTTGACATGATCCAAAATTGCCTTGTTATTCTTCAGTTCTTGAGTCCACTTGGAGGTTCTTGCTTCCACTTGGAGATCTAGACCCTCTTACTCATCACCAGTCAAATTCCTTGATCCAAGTGTCATTTGGGAAGCTTCCTAGGCATTGATACCTTGAGGAATGACTGTGCCACATGTCCCAGTTGACATTCAGCGCAGGTAGACAGTGGAGCAGTTGACATTCAGCGCAGATGCTCAGTGGAGCAGTTGACATGATCCAAAATTGCCTTGTTTTTTAGTGTTTTCAGGTGGAGAACTGATACTCAGTGCTGTGGTTTGCTGACCTTGTTCCTCTAGGGGTAGGAACAACATGTTTAGGGACTTTGGATCCCTTAGATTATGGACATTTCATGCTTCATGTTGTAAGGCACAAAAATGTCTATAACAATTTCTGACAAAGGTTTATGTTTATTAAAACTATTAATCATGACTATTCCAATGTCAACAGTGCTTAACACCATTTTTTCTTATCTGTTACCAAATTTAGATATAATTATAGATTTATCAACATGTTTAACGCTTTCAATAAATAGCAATTGAAAATACCAAAGCGAATTTTAATATTAGGTGGTAAAATAAATATCGAAAGTCAAAAATTATTTTCTTTCTTACTTTGCTAACAATTATTTCTTCAATGTTGTCGATATATGTGTACCAAATAAGAGGCATGTTCAAAATAAAATAAATATGAGTTCATTGTGACCATGTGCATTATTTTACATGTATTCAATACAATGGTACATAAATATCATGTATAGATTCAATGAGTTAACATTAACACAAAATGATTCCATGGATCTAGTAATGTTCTATATGTAACATCAGTTATCTCTAACTAGTAATTAGATAAATAGAAATGGATAATACTATGGCTAGATTAGAAGAAAATCTATAAAAAAGAAAGATTAATCAGCTAAAAAAATGCCAAAATCGTTTCCATTTAATCTTGTAATGAAAGTCCTTAATTAATTATTTTATTGACACCAAATCATATTGCTAAACATTGGCATACAACTTTCTCTACACAATGGTTAGTCATTGGCATTTTAAGATTTTATTAATTGATGTGGGCCCTAGATTCTGTGAGGAGGAAGTAATACCTGCAAAATATGCTACTAAACAGTTAAAAAAGAGATTTGTATATTTATTATTTTTCTAAATATTGGACAAAGCTTTCAACACAGTCAAAGCTTTGTCACACATACATTTGTTGTCACATACGCACAACCAACTTCATAAAGCTACTTCTATATTCAATAATGTCCTTCGGTGGACACAATCAAAGAAATGTGCATGTGCATTTGTTCTCCGCACACACTTCCTCCAAATAAAACCTAGGTCATCTAGAAAAGGGGAATAAATACACCTTCACATAGCTTCATCCACATAGGATGGTCATTAGATTCTATATGATTAAGTAATCTTTTTTACAATTGGGTCAAAAGTCAGTTCTCTTGTTTCGGAATGACAACATAATAGCTTCAAATATGTGTGGAACGATGGTGTGTGGAATAAGGAACATAAGGCTCTACATTCACATACGTTCAGACTTTGATGTGTCATATTGCTAGGTCTACGCTATTATTGGTAACATTCATTGACAACATAATAATATTATTTTGATATGTGTAGAAAACTCTCCGCATAAGAAAATTTGTTAGTGAACACTTCTCGTAGTGTAGCAGAATCAAGTTCTTTTGTGCTCAATACTTTAGCAATCAAGTGATTAAAGAATTAAGCATGTGTGTAGGGTTGTACTATTGGAAATATTTTAATAATAAATAATGCATAGAAGCTTATTGTGCGGCATTGTATGTTAACTTTAAACTTTTCCACACTCACACACATCAATGCTAAATATATAAATGTTCACTAATTGAAAAGACAATTCATTTGAAATAATATTCAGCTGAACAACCCCCTATGGACATGCACAACCATCTTCACACAACTTATTTTTTATACACACAACCACTTCTACACAATGTGCTCTACACAACCATCTTCGTATAGGCACGACCACTTGTGCACAACTTCTTCCATGTAGCTAGTGGAAGAAGCTCTTAAGATTTAATTATGTGAACCTTCACACTTCACACAATCTTATGCATCTTCGCTTTCACATAGCTGATATTAACACATACTTTCCAAATAACATAAATGCAAATGTGCAGAACTGCAAAGAAAAATCCATTATGCGGAAGAAGCTCTAGATTTCATTGTCTGAACCTTGACACTTCCCACAATATATTAAACATGATTTTGAAAGAATTTAAATATTATTTCGATGTAAAATTTAAACAAATAACAAAAATGCATATGTGTGGAACTATAGAGTAAATCCAATACGGAAAAGAAGGTCTCAATTTTTCATTGTGTGAATGTCCACACTTTGCACAATCTATTAATAATAAAGTAACCACTAGAAAGCACATTGCAATTAAAATATGTTTCCACACATCCTTCATAACACACAAATTCACAACTAAAAAACAAAAATCCAAAAGCCTCTTTGCTTCTCTCATGAATTATTCACATGAATCTTTATCATCCCATAAATCAATTCTATTCCAATATATTAAATTATTAATTGAAAATGGACATTCAAAATCATGATATCACTTGCTATAAAGTTACAGGAATTAGAAGGTCGCATATAACAATGAAGTCTTCTATAAAAAATTATATAGAAAGAAGTTTAAAATTAATTATGTTTCTACACAATAAACTGATTTCTATAGTACCAAAGTTAAAACACATTATTATTAGAATACGCTTCCATATATCCTTCATTCCGCACAAATTCACAATCATATGCAATTCCTCTTTCATAGGGCTAAATTTGTAAAAGGTTTAAATAGAAAGCAATCTAAACTTAATTTCATCTCTACCAAATAAACTCATCTTTGCACTTCCATTCTCTGGCACAGATGTGCGTAGCCGGTGAATTAAATGTTGAGTGGACTGGTATTTACTTGCGTCAATGTTTTCTATTAATTAGAATATTTTCTATTAATTAGATGAAAAAGATTGAAATGTTTAAAACATGAATACTATATATGATTGCTAGGTTTAAGATGCTTTAGGACTCGACATGGAAATAAGATTTTGTTGATATGCTAAAACTGATTCTATTCTTGTTAACTAAAGCTCTTGTGCCAATACAATATTAATGTTAAGATTGGAAAGACAAGCATGCAGAAGCATGAACGAACACACAAAGAAAACTGAGAGAACCAAACTTATCATCACCCTTTATTATTGGGTTGAATAATTTGAAAATTTTGGAATAACTTTTTTAGCTTATTGAATCATTGAAATATGGTTTAATGTTATAATTGGCAATGTCTAAATCTATGGACTGCACAATAGTGATATCTCTGCATTTTGGCAAATTCATCTTCTTTCGTACTAAGTACTCTACAATTTTTATTTTTTATCTGAACATATAAATAAGTGCTCAGCTTTGTTTTGATGCAAAGAGTAAGTGCGGAAAGTTCAAATCCATATACAATATGAAATCTCACTTATCAATTTTACTATTGCATATTACAATGGTTTTTATCACAATTTAATATTCATGTTTATAACATAGTATATCTTGTAATCGTTATAATGATAACATACATCGTATGAACTGTTTAAAAAATTCTCTGCATTCCCTATGCAGAAACTTGGTATCCACACTTAGCAAGCAAGAATCAATCAATTCTAAGTACTATTATTAATACCCATTCAGTAAATCCACACACAATCATGTTATCACAGTTATTATTGCTAGTTGTAAAGATATTGATAAGGTCATATCTATTGATACTATAAAATACTCTTTTCGATATTTATTCAGTGAATTCAAGTATATATACTACATTTAAAATATTGGTAATTAGCATTTGATTGAATCATCCTGCATTAGAGAAAAAACTATGACTTTCAGAAGTGTTGTTTGTGTTGGTGTTCGTGTGCGTCTTGCTAGTGTAGCTAGTGTTGGTGTTGTTGGTGCTACTAATGAGTAGCTTATATCTATATGTTACTAGTGAGAGAATTTGGTCATAGACATAAGATCTATGCAGAGAGTACAACTAAATAGTTAGAGATTAAGATAGAGACAAAATGGTGCTTATGGTTGTTATCACCTAGATTGACCTCAGGCTGAAGGGAGGCAATGCCAGGGTAACCACAAACGAAGCTTAGCCAAGTGGCTAGCCCTACTATGCCGAGAGAGGACTCTCTCCATAAGGATCTCAGTCAAGTTGACTGGATCAAGTAAATAATTTTAGGCTAGGTATAGTAGCTCAAAATTTTTGATTGGATTTTGTAGAGTTTTTGTCGGATCAAGAGGAGTAGGGCAGTTTAGGTCCTGGAAATTAGGTCAGAAATGCAAGGTGTTCTATGGGGCAAGGTAGGCATAGACTTTAGCACTTTAGGCTTGATGGGGTGAGGTGTTTTAAGACTGGTCAGAAGCTAAGAAGGGCATGTGACAATCATGGGTCCTTCCTAGATTGCAGAAAACATGAAGCGTAGAATGATTTCCCAAGGAAGAGCACTGGTACAATGGATTCTACCTATCAGAATTGAAAACATTCAACTAAAGCAATGAAATGAGTGATGTCATACCTAAAACCTGTAAACATATAATGACAGAATAAGAAACTATATTAAAACTCCATACCATAGGGATCCCATAAAAATAGCTGCAATTCTTATTAATCTCCCTACCAAACTGCTTACAAAGGTGTACAGTCAAGCTTTGAGCATCTAACTAAGTCCAACCCTTTACAGTGAGGAAGAAGAAGAAGAAGAAGATATAGGAATTTTTTCAACCCCCTTCCATCCTTAGGGGTTGAATCCCTAAGATGAGAAGCTAATCTAACCAACAATGAACAAGAAAATAGGAATATAGGCATCTCAACAACTTGCCTATAAAAGTGAAAAACTGATTCATTTGAGCTGAAACTAACTTTTAAAGTGATAAAAATGGATACACAGTTACAGAAATACAATTATATTAAGCACAAATGATGCATGTGTAAACACACTCACACACGATTACATTCAGATTACTCTTTTAAACAGAGTTTCTGAGATCCAACTTATTCCTAAATTAGATAGAGAGGTTGAGAGAATTTCTCAACCATCACAAACCAACTTCTTAAATATGGAATGTAAGCATTAACTCCAACATCCCCCCTTAATGATTACATTACATGAAAGTAACAAAATAATCAAGCTTATCAGTAGATGCTCCATCAAGTCGCCTCATAACTCTCGGAAAGGTGTAGTTGGCAAGTTGGATTCCTGAGTTCCCTCAACTCCCGAATCAAGGACCTCCCGAAGTCAATTACTGTACAACATCCCAATCTATCACATAACCTCATTAGGAAACCACTTCCATGTCTACCACTAATGAGGGATCCTTCCCTAGATCCGCAACTACCATACTATCTGGACAACCATCCATATTCAGCCTTACTGCTACTTGATCTTTAAGTACTGGCATCAGACACATAGTTGAACTGCTAGTTATTTTAAAAGAGTTTAATAGGTTCACTCTCTTCATTGAATTCATCATCGGAATTCAATTGGTATTCAACTGTGGTTATATTTGCTGATTCTTTCCCTTTTAACACATCACTAGCACGACTTCTGCAATTCCACGGTGTATGCCCAATTTTCTTGCAATAGTAGCATTCAATGTCACCTTTGTTTGCATTTTTCTTTCTCATCCTTGACTTTGTCCACAAGGCATTTTATACATGAGAGTTCTCTTCGGCATCCTCTGGTTTCAGTTGCTTTTCCTCCCCCAGAATTGCTGCAATTGTCTCTTGCAATGTTTGTGTAGATATTTGACTCAAAGTGAAAACGACATTACTATAACTTGGAGGAAGACTATTTAATAATACAGCTTTAGCATCTTCATCCTCCACTTTAGTCCCAGCTTCACTTAATTGTCTTAAAAGAGACATTAAATTATTTATATGACTGGACATAGATGTCTCCTCATTCATTTTCAGACTAAACAATTGCAGCTTTAGGGAAAATTTTGCATTTGTAGATTTTACACCAAACAATTGAGCCAAATGTTCCCATATTTCCTTTGATGTTTTAGTAAGATCTACATGATGTAATTGCGAATCAGAAAGAGCAAGTCCAATAATAGACTTAGCTTTGTCATCTCTATTTTTCCATTCAAATAACTCTTTGGCATCTGTAGGTGCTGCTTCTGAACCATTCACTATTCCCCACAAGTTTTTATTCATTAACTGCAGTTGTATTTTTACTTTCCACGAGGGAAAATTCAAACCACTGAATTTTTCTAACGCCATAAACTCCATGATAAAAGAGAATACCTTTTCTAAAATGGAGAGAAAAATCCTGTTGAGGAAAAAAAATGATTTTACAGGCTTGAAAAAAAAAACGTGCGTTCCTCACCTCTTTCGATCAGATTCAATTATAACTTTTGGAATCGGTTGTCTCTCTGTGTGAATATCAGAAACCATCTCCCATCACTTGTGGCTTAGCTGTCGCAGTAATCATAATTAATTGGATTGATATGGTGAATTATTGAGAGGCGTGGTATAGAGTTTTTTTACTACATTGTAGAGCACATTATGCTATTTTTCAAACGGAAGCACCCCTTATTAGCAATGGCCACAATTCTCTTCATCAGGGTTCGTAGACTTTAATAGACAATTTCTATAGGGTCGTGGCATCGTCCATCTCCAGTCTGCAGCTGCGCGGTATTGATCAGTGGGCGAATGCGTTGAGAAGAGAATGGTGCTGCGCCCACAACAATGAGGACAAACCGGGTAACTGCTATGTGACTAAAATCTCTGGTTCTAGATCCAGAGTCCAGGACATAACAAAACGTCAAAATGAATACTGTGAAACAATATTCATAAAGTTTGAGCTTTGGATGTAGCTTCGCAAAAGTGCCAAGTGAACCGCAGGTTGCTCCGTCCAGAATACTCAGGTTGCAACAGCCCGGTTAACATCCAGATGCACCACCTCACAACACAGATTCAGATCTAGCTCTGGTACCATGATAAAAATGGCTAAATCATACACAGTTACAGAAATACAATTATATTAAGCACAAATGGTGCATGTGTAAACACACTCACACACGATTACATTCAGATTACTATTTTAAATAGAGTTTCTGAGATCCAACTTATTCCTAAATTAGATAGAGAGGTTGAGGGAATTTCTCAACCATCACAAACCAACTTCTTAAATATGGAATGTAAGCATTAACTCCAACATAAAGTAATGAATCTACCCTCTACTACTATTTATCTATCATAATTACATGCCAAGTCATCATTTACTATGGTAAATCGTCCACCATGAGAGAGAATCCATTAACATAGTCAAGAACTGGAAAAATAACCATCTTGAGCAAAAAATGGCCTATGCGTAGCACCATTGGCCCAACACACAGTGCCAATTTCAGGTCCCTTTTGGAGGCCTTCCCGACATCCAAATTGAGCCCATGATAGCTCATTGGATAGGTCTTCAATTCTACTTTCTACTACACCTAGAATTTATATATTTGAACCTCATTGGACCCCTCAAAGATTGATTCTCCCAAGGCTGCTTCTGTGTGTCCAAAAAGTGGAAGAAAGGTCATTTTTAGGGTGTTTTTTGACCTTTTGGTCGATTATTTCTACCCCAAAAAATTTGAAACATGCTAGGGTGGATGTCCTCATCATTATGAATCCAAAAATTCAAACCATTTTTTCATTGGGATGTGTTAGCGTAGACTAGAAAATGAAGGGTAAGATGTGAATTATGAGAGTGAGGGAGAGGGGTTTTAGGATGAGAGAATATTATGAGGGGATATGTATGGAGGGGATATGTAGTGATATAGGGAAGAGATTTAAGTTTTAATGATAGGTGATGGGGACAAACAGAGGGGTTTAGGGTTTTTAGGATAATATGGAGTGAAACTATGGTTTGATTTTTATCATGGTAAATTACTTCAAGCCTTGCATCTGCAAATGTAATGACGAAGTAAAGGCAGTATAATTATTTGTTAGAGGGATGAAAGGGTCATTTTAGAGATGAGAGGAAGTTTACTTGAGAAATGGGAGGGTTTCTAGCCCTTCTGCTCAATGCATAGCACCACCCCACAGACACGTAGTGCCACCCTCAATGCACAAGGCCATTGTAAAAATATACTAGGGAAATTTTCCAAACATGTAGTTCCGGCCTCTACGCATAGTGCCAAGTCCTCAAAACATAGCACCGACTTGCATTGCCCAGAAACACAACGCCACTCTATGAAAAGCGCAGTGCCACTTTCAATACAACATTTTACTATCTTATTTGTGTCCAAATTAGGAGTGGGATAACTTGTTGGAAAGCCTCTCGAGTCTACTTTCCAGAACATCTTGAATTTTTCAATTTGGAGCTCATTTGCCCTATCAAAAGCTCAACCGTCCAAAACTGGTCAAAATGTGCAAAATGAGGCTGCCAAAATGCAGAGTGTTGTTTCAGTCAACTTTTGGCGGTCTTCCTAAACCCCAAATTGAGATCATGATAGCTCATTGGGAAGCTCTCTATGTCTAGTAATCATTTGATGCATCTAGAAAGTCATTTGGTCATTTCATCTAGGAGAAAAAGTTATTTTCCCAAGGTCACTCAAGAAGTGCAACAAGTCTCTTGTTGTAAATTATTGTTTGGACATTTCTCCCAAACCATGGGACCTATGTAAAAACTGAAGAAATGTTTTCTTCTTGGGTCTATTATGGACAAAAATCTCTCTTACTTTTGTCAAATGCATCTTTTCTTGCTCAAAAACATCATTTGAATAAAACCTATCCCGATGTGTGGAATAGGGGATTTGTAGAAGTGAAGAGAGATGAAGGGGGGGAGGGGCTTCTTGTTTCTTGAGAAAAATTTTGGGAAGTAGGGAGGGATGTTAGGAAACAAATGAAAGTGGAATTTCAAGGATCGAGTGAGGGGAAAGGGTCAAAAAGGGAAAAACACATGCCTAACCTAGAAAAGTTTCAAATTGTAGCAATAGGCTAGGGTTTGTGGGAAAATGATGAATTTGAGGGATATCAGTGATGGGAAGTTTTTAAGAAGGTATATTAAGGATAGGCGAAGGTGTATGAGCATCAGGATACAAGTTCTGTTGATGATTGGACCATCCAAGAAAAATTACCTTCAAAACCCTAGGAGAGGGAAACGAGCCTTACCTAAGCACAACTGAAGCACAAGCAAGGTGTAAAATGACCCATTGGAACCTGAAATAATGATGACAACTCTTTGAATGATGGTACACTCAACCGAATGGTGACATGAACCAATATTTGGAAAAATTTGGAAGGAGTAAAACCAATCCTAGACCTAACACCTGGTGACCAAATTTTACTTGAAGACCCAATGAAATGACAAAAATTTGGCTTTGACACCCCAAGACCACTTTATAAGAGCATATTTGATCATTGGTGGAAGGTTACAAAGACTGACACTAACATTGGCTCCATTGGGGATGGTAGCTCCTTGGAGGTGCCAAGAACACCGTAGACAAAGTAGCCTTATCCATTGGGCATGGAGTAAAAAAAAACTCCATATGAAATACATGATTGAATACTGATGACTCAAAGACACAAACTGACTTTCACTCAACTAAAAATTGACTTGATATTAAAACACAACTAACAAGCTAGAAAGGATGCTCAAAATGGAGCTTATTCAATAAAACCTACTATAACTATTACTTTCATCACCTGATCAAGTGAAATGGAACAAACAATGCAACCAAGTAAGAATTTTGGTTGCTTTTTCAATTCTCCACAAGTGCTTGTTTATGAGTAAGAAGAGAGAACTACTAAAATGGATCTCCCATGAAAACTTGTAAACAGATCCAAATTTTCCCAGATTGAATAATATGGATGCTCTATCTGACTCCAAAAATACTGCATAAGGATCTTGAAATTCATGTGCACTGGGACTTAGCTCATCCAATGGATTACTTTGCCTCTCCTCATACCATGAATGCAAATTTTCATCAGAGCTTTGTGACGAGACTCCTGCGGAAAATGACAAAGAAACCGGTTGCGGGATCAAGTTTGTATCAATACTTGTTTGAAGCTCACAGTTAGCTAATGGAGAAGTACTTTGACTGTAGACATCACCCAACAAATCAACTATTGGATCATCAAAAACTTGAAAAGATTGTTGCAATCAATTTTCTATTGTTTCCAATGAGATTGCATGATTTTATACAGGCTGCTCATGCTTTAATTAAGATATACTATGCAAATTTCCCTTCAAAAACTGAAATGATTCAAAACATAATGGTATGAAATCATCTTGCAACATTTTATCATATGTCCAGCTTCCAAGTCTTCATCTATAACCTGACATTCAATGGCATTCGGGGCTGAAAATCTAGATATGAGAAGTCTTGAACAAGGATTTCGTTGCCCTCTCGATGGTCAAGATCAAAACTTATCGATGGTTGATTTCTTATTGCACAAAAGTTGTCTCTGATGAACTAAAGTGAAGTAAAACAAAGAGGCAAAGATCCTTCACTTACTTCAAAACTTTCTGCACTTCCCTCCTCATTTCCATAGCTGATATGCATCGGTTGATCATTGTATTTGAGCTGCTGAAAGTGAACTTCATCCTTCCACAAACCAGCTGCTAATTTGTCTGCAAGATTCGCTTCTGTTTGGAGAACATAATCATCATCATTCTGGTCAAACTTAGGGAAACCATCAGTATGAGACACATCATCAAGCATACATGTCAAATCAATAGATCTATCTTTTCCAAGATGATCTATAAAACAATTATTATTAGATTTATGACAACTCGGATAAGAAAGAAAATGTTTTGGATCAGCCACTTATTTTTCTTCAATCAACGAGCCATGGTCTTGAACATCATACACATTCCTTGTGGTGATCTTTTGCATCATCTCTTCCACTGCACTTACAAAAATGTCGAGCTTTACCTATAAAGATGTTGATTCCTCTAGATCTATGTTCTTCCTATCTTCTTCCTTCAAATTTTCCCTTCTGATCAACAAATTAGCCTCTACATCTACTGCACTATTCTACATCTCCTCAAGTGTTACAAGGTTCCTTTCTCTCAGCTGAAACTCCATTTCCTGATCAAAGGCTTCCGGATAATGCAAGAGAGCTGAATTAGGAGGAGGTCTTATATTAATAGGCATCAAACAATAAACTTGGTTAAATCTGGTAAAAAATTGTTGTATTGTCTCCCTTGGCTATCTTTTCAGCTAGTTATACTCTTCTATAATCAAGAAAGGGTTCTATCTGACCACCCACTTGTCACGGAAAAATTTGACGAACTACTGGAAATCTGAGATGCTCGCATCAGGAAGGGTTTTGAACCAACTCTTGACTTTGCCTTGCAAAGAAAGAGCAAAAAGCCTAATACTCGAATCCTCTTCATCAACTTCAAAATGGTTAAGGAAATAATCAAAATTCAATACACGTTTCTCAGCAGTGATGCTGTCACATTCACCATCAAATCTTGGTAGATATAGGTAATTAATTTTAGGGAAGGCATGCGATATAGGAGGTAAAATCAGAGGCTTGTATCTGTCTAGAATTTTACAAGGTATAGGAATATATACAAAAGCTATAGAATTATTCTTGATCTCTTGAGGCTCATAAGTTTGAAGACGGTCATCATAAGTTCAGAAGAAGGGTCTTGATCAAGATAAAAGGAATGTGAATATTTTGTATTCACAATTTTCAAAGGGAAAGAATCAAATGCAGGTCTAGGATCTTTTGTCAAATACAATATGCTTTGTGAAGCCTTCTTGACATTCTCAGGAAAAGGGAAGAAATAATTTATAACAAAGAACATAATGACTTGGATGAAATTCCAACTTGAATACCCGATCTTTCCATATTTTCCTTTCATGTTTCTGTTGGTCGGGTTCATCCTCCAGTGGAGTCCTTGGATCTGATCTCGAAACTGATTTAGAGTTGCCAGGTGAATGATTTCAACCTTTCGGTTTCTGATCGTTGTCCACCATCAACAATTAGATCTAAACTTGATACATTTTTCTAAGGAAGATAAAACTACATTCCCCAGTATGGTCGCCACTATGTTATCACCTAGATTGACCTCAAGCTGAAGGGAGGCAATGCTAAGGTAACCATAAAACAAGCTTAGCAAAGTAGCTATCCCCACTACACCACGAGAGGGCTCTCTCCATAAGGATCTCAGTCAAGATGACTGGATCAGGTAAAGAATTTTAGGCTAGGTATAGTAGCTTGAAAGTATTGATTGGATTTTGTAGAGTTTTTTTCAGATCAGGAGGAGCAGGGCAGTCTAAGTCTAGAAAATTAGGTTAGAAATGTAGGGTGTTCTATGGGGCAAGGTAGGCATAGACTTTAGCACTTTAGGATTGATGGGGTGAGGTGTTTTAAGACTACTAAGAAGCTAAGAAGGGCATGTGACTGTTAGGCCCCTATACTACTAGTGTAACCCCTTCTTGTTATTAGTAAACCCCCTTATTATATTGATGTACCCATGTAGTGCCCATATTGTTACTATTGTGCCCCATAGAAGCACACTATTGTTATTATTGTGCCCTTACATTATTATTGTTATGTCGGCTCTAATTATATTATGACCCCTTAGACTCCTATATATAAAGGAGGTCTTTTCATTTGAATCATCCAAGAATTGTTCATTTGCATAATGTAAAGGAGGTTTCCCCCTCGAAGAGGCTGAATTCTAAGACGTTTATCTCTCTTTTCTACCTTTTTGTGAGCTGGTTTCATAATCATTTGGTATCAGAGATGTGGATTCTAGGGTTTCGCTGCTCCAAATAGGTCATCGTGGTAGTTTCACTATAGCTTTTTTTCTACGCCATTTCAGGTGCCAAAAAAAAACCCATTTGAGAAGAAATCGTGGGGAACCTTGGGTATAAATTTCAAAGCTTATATCACTATATTTTCGGATATATGATCTAAGGAATTTAGGATTTTTGCAAGCTCCAAAATTTAAGATAAAACAGGTCATCGCGGTATTTTCAC
The DNA here is from genome assembly GCA_031772625.1 of Pinus tabuliformis. NCBI lineage: Eukaryota > Viridiplantae > Streptophyta > Pinopsida > Pinales > Pinaceae > Pinus > Pinus tabuliformis. Next base: position 310,010,518 of record CM062811.1, read on the forward strand.
TATAACTATTTCGCTACAAAGTTTCAGAAGCTAATATAAAAACCCATTTGAGAAGAAATTGGTCTGAATGTTCGCTCCAAATTTCAGATCCTATCTCGCTATATTTTCGGAGATATAGTCTAAGGAAGTTAGGGTTTTTGCAGACCCCCGAATTACATTCGAAACAAGCTACCTTGGGAAAATCATCATAACTGTCTCTCTGAGCATCAGATTGAAATTTCGTAAGAATTTATAGAAAAAGGACGAACTGTAGTTTCCTTTTTATATTGTTTAGGTCCTAAGGTGAAAATAGTGACACGTGGCACTTCATACAAGTTCTCTCTTCTGAAAAGGTATATAATTAGGCCATCTTGGGAGATTGTGAATAACTGTTTATTGGAGAATCTAAATTTGATCAGACTAGTGGCATCAGAAAGAGGACACAGAGGACTATTACAGGTCACAATTTTAGAACTAGAAAAACTAAAATTATAGAGTTATAGTCATTTCAAGATCGAGCTCCTAATATCAAGAAAAGGTGATATGAGGAAGTTTGATGGCAAGGATCTAGTAAATTGGATACTTCAGATGGAGCAATATTTTGATCTACATGGTGTGCCACTATTACAAAAGGTATGTATTGCATCTTCATATTTAGAACCAGATCAATTTTTATGGTATAAAGGGCTTTGTTCTTGTAAACAACTTGTTACATGGTCAATTTTCACGGAGGAAATGATAACACATTATGAGGATACAAAGAGCAACACCTTATTTAGAGAAACACCACACAAATTGGAAAGAGTAAAATGGCTTTGTTACATAGTGGAAAGTAAAATTATGGCAACAAGTAAGTCTACCCCTCACAACTATAAAGGTAGAAGTGTTGTTTCTCCTAGTCTTCCACAACCTACAAGTGTTACACCACAACAATTGGAAGAAAAAAAGAGAAAAAGGGCTTTGTTACCATTGCGATAGCAAATGCACTAAAGGTCATAAGTGTGCTGAGAAGAAATTATTTTACATAGAGTATGAAGAGGAGGAAGAAAAGGATAAAGAAACATCAAAAGAAGAGGATATATGCCAGGACCCAACCCCAGAGAAAGAAGAAATGAATCAGACCATATCTTGTAAAGCATTGGCAAGAATTACCACTCCTCAAACTCTCAAGATAGAAGGACATATCAAGAATAAAAAGGTGCAAGAAGTGAAAGATCACATCGAGAAAGAAGAAATGAATCCAACCATGTCTTATAATTCATTTGTTAGAATTACCACTCCTCAAACTATCAAGATAGAAGGGCATATCAAGAAGAAAAATGTTCAAAAAGTGAAAGATCACATCGAGCATCAAGAAATTAATTTGGCCGTATCTTGTAAAGGATTGGAAGAAATTAGCACTCCTCAAACTCTAAATATAGAAGGACATATGAAGAAGAAAAAGGTTCAAGCAGTGAAAGATCACATCGAGCATCAACAACAAGTTCTCCAACTTTTAAAGGATAATGCCACTTTGGTGCAAAATCGAATGAAACAACAGGTAGATCAACATCGTAGTGAAAAATGTTTTGATGTAGGTGATTGGGTATTGTTACTGCTACATCTCAAGCAAGCTATTTATGAGAAGGAAATGTTGGCAATACTACGTGCACTTAAGAAATGACGACCTTACTGAATGGGAAGACACTTCAAGGTGAAAATGGATCATGATAGTCTTAAATACCTTTTAGAACAACTATTATCTTTAGAAAAAATAGGAAAAATGTGTCACAAATATGTTGGGTTATGACTTTGAGATCATCTATAGAAAATGGAAGCAAAATTTTGTTGCAAATGCACTGTCAAGAAAGGATGAGGATGTGGAAGCATTGTTTTGTGCTATTTCTATTATCCAACCAAATTGGATAAACGAATCAAGGGATGAATGGAAGAAGGACGAAGAAGTATCTCCACTTATTCAAAAGTTTCAAAAGATCCAAATTCAAACAATATTGCCAGAAATTGAAGAGGAAGGAAAAATCATATTGGAACTTGGAGCAGTCACAGAAACAAGAACCCGACAGCTATGAAATCGATCAATTTCAGAGTATCTCATCAAGTGGAAGAACTTACCCGCTGAAGATTCCACATAGGAGAACGAGAATTTTATACAGAAGCATCAAGAACTACTCAAGCATTGAGGACAACACTTTTTGAAGGAGAGGGGCACGTTAGGCCCCTATACTACTAGTGTAACCCCTTATTTTTATTAGTACAACCCCCGTATTATATTGATGTACCCATGTAGTGCCCATATTGTTACTATTATGCCCCATAGAAGCCCACTATCGTTATTATTGTGCCCTTACATTATTATTGTTATGTCGGCTCTGATTATATTATGAACGCTTAGACTCCTATATATATAAAGGAGGTCTTTTCAATTGAATCATCCAAGAATTGTTCATTTGTGTAATGTAAAGGATGTTGCCCTCTCGAAGAGGCTGAATTCTAAGAAGTTTATCTCTCTTTTCTATCTTTTTGTGAGCTGGTTTCATAACAATGACAATCATGGGTCCTTCCTAGACTGTAGAAAGCATGAAGTGTAGAATGATTTACCAAAGCAGAGCACTGATACAATGGATTCTACCTATCAAACTTGAAAAAATTAAGCTAAAGCAATGAAATGAATGATAGCATACATAAAACTTGTAAACATATAATCACAGAAGAAGAAACTATACTAAAACTCAATACCACAAGAATCCCATAAAAATAGTTGTAACTCTTATTAATATCCTTGCCAAACTGCTTACAAAGGTGTACAATCAAGCTCTAAGCATCCAACTGAGTCCAACCCTTTACAATGAGAAAGAAGAAGAAGATATAGGCATTGTTTCAACCTCCTTCCATCCTCAGGGGTTGAATCCACAAGATGAGGAGCTAATCTAACCAACACTGAACAAGAAAATAGGACTATAGGCATCTCAACCACTTGCCTCTAAAAGTGAAAAACTGATTCATTTGAGCTCAAACTAACTTTTAAAGAAATGAATCTACCTTGTACTACTATTTATCTATCATAATTACATGCCAAGTCATCATTTACAATGGAAAATCATCCACCATGAGAGAGAATCCATTAACACAGTCAAAAAATGGAAAAATACCCATCCTGAGCAAAAATTGCCCTACGCACAGCGCCACTAGCCCAATGCGTAGTGCCACTTTCAAGACCCCTTTGAAGGCCTTCCCAGCATCCAAATTGAGCCCCTCATCACTCATTAGAAGGGTATTCAACTCTAATTTCTAGAACACCTGGAATTTCTACATTTGGAGCTAATTTGACCCCTCAAAACTTGATTCTCCCAAGACTGCTTCTGTGTGTCCAAAAAGTGGCAGAAAGGTCATTTTTAGGGTGTTTTTTGACCTTTTGGTGGACTATTTCTGCCCCAAAAACTTTGAAACTTACTAGGGTGCATATCCTTATCACTCTAAATCCAAAAATGCAAACGATTTCTTCATTGGGTGCCCCTAGGAAAAGTGCAACGCCACAATTTTCCTGTGTGTGCAATTTACAAAAGTTGGAAATGACAAAAATTTCTCCAAACTTTTCCAAATTTAGTGAGCACCACCACCATCAAGCATCTTGATGAACCAAGGAGGCTTTAGAAAGAAACCTAAGCCTATCCTCCTCTTTTTGTCCCTTTTAGGGCCCGCCTTAGCCTAGATTTCATTATCTTGAACCTCATGTTGCAAATTTTGTTTTGGGTCTTGTAATGATAGGCCATGTGTCTGATCACCTAATTGTCTCTATTCACCTTCCGTAGCAGCTTTCCAAGGTGCAAGCTAACTCTCAAGCCAAGTCTCTCTATCATTTTCATTTTCATGCTTAATAGGGCTCAAAGTGACTTGTTTCTCGATCGGAACTTAATTAAACTAATCGGACTAGACGATTGACGGAGCTGAGACGGAGCCGAGGATGAACCCTAGACTTTTCTCTGCCGCCTCCCCTGTTTCGGCCGCCGCCCAGCCCCTGCTCAGCACTGTTGCAGCCGATGAGACGAGTTCAAAACCGGAATCGCAGGTATCTGATCTCCTTTCTGGCATGCATGATTACATATATTTCCTGAGAGCTCCCCCCCATCTTCTCGTCGCCGATCTGGTTGCTGGGGCAATCCATTCTTGGTCCTCCTATAATGCATCCAGATATACCCTTATGCTCTGGAAAATGAACCCTACAGACGCCGGTTCATTTCTTGATCGTTGCTTTCCAGAGAAAGGAGCAGCGACGACGGGATCAGGGTTTGATCAGAAGGCGTCCGGATCCAAGATTGGCCGCGTTGTTCTCTGTAGCAGCAGTCAAGGCAAAGAGCTGTATTATTTGGCCGCAGCTGAGGAGCTTGAACTCGAGCTGGGGCTTCGATCTTCACCCACGGCCGCCCAGGTCATTACAGCTATCCTTCACGCAAAGCTGCCCAGCGTTCAGGACAGCCGCAGCAAGAAAAGCTCGAAGCCCTCTTGGCTTCACAGAAAATCTGAACTTGCCATCAGGGTCTCGGCCAGTCAGAAAACTGTATGCTTTGGCCACGAACCAGAGCAGTTGACCCCATCATACGCATGGTCTCCATATGGATCTGGAGCAAACAACGGCTCTCCAAAAGGCAGCTGCAGCCTCAGATCTGTCAACGATTGGCCAGATCCGGTCATCCAGCAGGCAGAACAGGCCATGCTCTGGCCAGATCCAGAGATCTGTACTCTTGGCATGAGTTCAAAGCCAGAATCTGACTCCTTTCAGATTCAAATCTCTCAGCCTTCAGGCAGCACCATCATGCAATGGGTTAGCCCTGCAGATCTGGTGCAGGATCTCAAAGTGAAGCTAGAGCGCAGATTGGGGATTCCATCAAGCAGTCTGCGACTTCTCTATCAAGGTAAACAGCTTGAAGACCCTCTTCCTCTCTTTGCTTACGGCATTTCCAGGAACAGCTTGGTGGTGGCGACCCTTCGTTTAAGAGGAGGTGCAGCGGGGCAATCATCCTCTACCCGTCCTTTCTCATACAAAGATGTTGTCCACTCTGAGAATCCCAATCCTCCGGAAGCCCCTAAATCCAAGGTCTTCTTGGTTGACAAGAACGAAGAAGTTCCCTCTGTCGAACTCATTCATGAAGAACTGGCTTCCCAACTTCAAGATTTTGCTGAAAGAGCCATCATCTGCAGATTTAATGGACTGTGGCCGCGTTCTCAGGATCTCTATGCATGGATCCATGCAAACTGGACTCATCACTGTAAGATCTTTTTCTGTTCGAAAGGCTATTTCATTGTCCTATTTGACAACAGTAAGCACTATGATAAGGCATTAGAAGAGGGCCCTTGGTTCATGGGAAATGCAGGGTTATTCTTAACTCCCTGGTTCCCAGATTTCGATCCAGCCACTGCAGTCATTACCAAGACTCCGGTATGGATTCGGCTTCCAAATTTTCCTGCCCACCTATGGAGTACCCGTGTCTTCAGAGTTATAGGAGACACCCTGGGCAGCTTCCTCAGTGGCGATATGTGGCGGGAAGCTAAAGGTCTCTACTCATATGCAAGAATGTGCGCGATGTTAGACCTAAGCAAAGGTCTTCCAGAACAAATCAACCTTAAAATAAACGACTTTGTTTGGACCCAAACTCTGGACTACGAGAACACGGCTTTTCGGTGCCGCCATTGCCACCAATCTGGGCATTTGCAGAATACATGCCCATCTCGCCCGGCAAAAAAGAACAAAGCCAATGCCTCCAAGCCCAAGCCCAAGCGTTGGACTCCTTGCTCTCCTCCTCCAGTGGTGGATCCTAGTTCCTCCAGCTCTGAAGATGAAGACAACGATGAAGAATTAGAACAGGCCCCTCATACAGTGGCCCCCTCATCCGATGGTCTGGCGCCTTCCTCTGACGCAGCCAATGCTCAGAAACGTGTCCATTCGTCCTCTTCTTCGGATTCAGAAAAAGAGGGCTTCCCCAAGGTGGGATCCCCGGTGGAGGATCCCAATCTTCAAGTTGTACTCGCTCATCCACCACCAAATGGTTGGGTGGAAGTCAAAAAACGAAAAGGGAAAAAGCTTCGTGTTGAAGCCTCTACCCTCTCAGGGTAGTTTACCATGCTTCTTTCAGCTTCTAGTGACTTGTTGTAGCTCCTTGCTTGTTTAGCTCCTTTTCCGGAACCGAGGTTGATAGTTCTATCATTTCCGGTTGCCGGTTTCTTGCATCTTTGGGATGTATCCTATTGTACAATATTTTTACTTAATAGATTTAGTCTTAATCGAGAAAAAAAAAAAAGTGACTTGTTTCTCTTTATCACTTTTTCGTTTCACCTTGAGCATTTCCAGCTCCATGAGGACTTGTTTTTAACTCAACTATTTGTTTTCTTGCTCTAAGTATGTGATGACATACTTGGCCCTCTCCAAATTGTCCATCAGAGCCTATACTTGGGCCTCCTTTTCCTAAATGATGATATCTTTGATTTTTTCTTCATCCTGGGCCTATAAATCAATGGTTTAAGTGTCATGTTGCTCAAACTCATCATGCTCTGCTATATCAAAGTTTATTTCCTCCTCATCATCAAGGTCTTCCTCTGTCCATGTTTGTAAGGTCTAAGGTTGTACACTCCTAGAAAAGGGATAAGAGGAATGAATAAGAGTGTTTTAGGAATGAAGGGATGCGTTAGGGTAGACTAGAAAATGAAGGGTAAGATGTGAATTATGAGAGTGAGGGAGAGGGGTTTTAGGATGAGGGGATATCTATGGAGGGGATATGTAGTGACGTAGGGAAGAGATTCAAGTTTTAATGATAGGTGATGGGGACAAACAGAGGGGTTTAAGGTTTTTAGGATAATATGGAGTGAAACTAGTTTTTGATTTTTATCATGATAAATTACTTTAAGCCTTGCATTTGCAAATGTAATGACGAAGTAAAGGGATTATACTTACTTGTTAGAGGGATGAAAGGGTCATTTGAGAGATGAGAGGAAGTTTTCTTGAGAAATGGGAAGGTTTCTGGCCCTTCTGCTCAATGCACAGCACCACCCCACAAATGCGCAGCGCCGCCCTCAACATGCCGCGCCAGTGTAAAAATACACTGGGGAAATTTTCTAGACATGCAGCGCCGTCCTCTATGTGCAGTGCCAAGTCCTTAATGTGCAACACTGACTTGCTTTGCTCATAAGTGCAACGCCACTTTCAAGATAACTTTTGACTGCCTTCCTAGTGTCCAAATTAGGCACGGCATAGCTCATTGGAAATCTTATCAAGCCTACTTTCTAGGACATCCTGAATGTTTCAATTTGGAGCTCATTTTCCCTGTCGAAAGCTCAACCTCCCAAAACCGTTCAAAATGTGCAGAATGAGGCTGCCAAAATGCAAAGTGTTGTTTTTGTCAACTTTTGGAGGTCTTCCTAAACTCCAAATTGAGCTCATGATAGCTAATTGGAAAGAGCTCTGGGTCTAGTTATCATTTGACTCATCCAGAAAGTCATTTGGTCATTCCATCTAGGAGAAAAAATTATTTTCCCAAGGTCACTCCAGAAGTGCAGCAACTCTCCTGTGGCAAATTATTGTTTGGACATTTATCACAAACCATGAGACCTGTGTAAAAAATGAAGTAGGATTTTCTTCTTGGGTCTATTATGGAAAAAAACCTCTCTCACGTTTATCATATCCATCTTTTCTTACTCAAAAAGTGGAATTTCAAGGATCGGGTGAGGGGAAGGGGTCCAAAAGGGAAAAACACAGGCCTAACCTAGAAAAGTGTCAAATTGTAGCAATAGGCTAGGGTTTGTAGGAAAATGATGAATTTGAGGGATATCAGTGATGGGAAGTGTTTAATAGGGTATATTAAGGATAGGGGAAGGTGTATGAGCATTAGGATACAAGTTTTGTTGATGATTTGACCATCCAAGAAAAATTACCTTCAAAACCCTAGGAGAGGGAAATGAGCCTTACCTAAGCACAAATGAAGCACAAAAAAGGTGTAAAATGACCCATTGGAACCTGAAATAATGATGACAACTCTTTGAATGATGCTACACTCAGCCGAATGGTGACATGAACCAATATTTGGAAAAATTTGGAAGGAGTAAAAACAATCCTAGACCTAATATTTGGTGACAAAATTTTACTTGAAGACTCACTGAAATGACAAAAATTTGACTTTGACACCCCAAGACCACTTTATAAGAGCATATTTGATAACTAGTGGAAGGCTACAAAGACTAACACTAACAATGGTAATGGACCAACTTATGTTTCTTACATCATATATTGAGCCTATTTCCCAAAATATTTTTCAACTAAATAGTTTGATAATCATTTCTATTGCAATGTGCTAATATGATGATGCAATATGGAGATGGATTGACAGTTTTCATGAGTTGTCAGTGGTAGATTACTATTTGGTGTTAGCTTCCTGAAAAAAGTTATGGGAAGGTGGTTATGCATGTGTACAAGACTAGTGGTTATTTTATTATTAATAGATTGTGAAAATTAAAAAGGTTGAGATAATGAAAGGTCAAGATATTTTTTCACATTATGGATTTTCTATGCAATTCCGCACATATGCATATGTTATGTTCAATCTTTTTTTTTAATTATTATATATGAATTTATTTCACAACTACAAAAATAGTTATGTGAATGAAGTTGTGCAGGAGTGGTCTTGTGGATTTGGTTCTCTAGAGGGAGTGTGTGTCGTGAACAAATGCATGTGCATAAACATAAAGAGCTCTGCATACGCCATATTTGCAAACTTCAATAAACATGCCTCATTTACAATGTTAATTATATCTACAATGTTCAGTTTCTGAATTGCTAATCTCTAAACCATTTGGAATAGTAACCTTTTGCAATTTGATTTTGATACTTATGTTTTTCGATACCAGAGCTTCATTCTGTAAAGCTCTAATTGCAACCTTTACACAATGTAATTGTTATTATTTATCGAAGGAACTAAGTTTGTTTAATATTGAATAATATGGGTAGAATAAATGAATGTGCAATTATCTTATCTAGAATTGATAAATAGAAAAACAATTTTACACATTGAATGTCCTAAATACGTATTATTTTAGTGATAAATGGAAAAAAATACTTGTATTAATTGACAAGAGAGCTCTAGTTAATCAAAATAAAACGCGATCTAGGATATTAAAAAAAAAATATCATGATATTGATTTCTAAAGCATGTGAAACATATCAATCAACAAACACAATCATATCAATTGGACTATTTCGAATTTGAACTTAAGTAAAATGTATATGACTTAAAGTAATCGTGATGCAGGTGCATCAGCCTAGCACAAAAATTGACGAAGATGGGATAAGAGCTTGCCATTGTGATATCATGGCCACATGGTAATGTCAGGAGGAATTTTTAAATGTTTTATAAGAAATTGTAAATATTTACATTAGGAAGTGAGTTTTGATTTTTTTTAGAATAAGTTGGAGAAGTTATTTTCTAATGTAAAAATGGTTTTTCAGGTTCCCTTATTTTATGAAGAAGGGAAAATGATTCACACTTTGTGACTCTCGGTTGTGATATTTGGTTCCTTTTGGGAAACATTAAAACAAAAACAAGTGTTGGGAAGAATAGAAATGGAGAAGCTCCCAAGTGAGGAGAAGAGAGAAGGAGAGAAGAGAGGGACTAATTGTTTCTCTATGAAACTGTAGTCCTATGTTTGCAAACCTGCTTGTACTTTCCAATATGTGTGAACCAAAAGCTATTTCTCTATGTGAGTGGTGTAAAAGAACAAAAAAATTGGACTATAAGTTGTGTGCTTGCTAAATGGTTGAGATTGAATCAAATTCTTGTGATTAACCAATTCAATTTCTACTTGTGAACTCATAGTTTCTATTCTTGCACATTTTTTCATTTGAATACTGGTCATTTTGAGAACCTGTAACTTGTTGAACTGATTTACATTAAAAATATGAACATATTATCTTCAATGCCTATGTATTTGTTCATTTATATTTGGTATTCTTGTTGTAATGGTTCCAAAACCCTGTGGGGAATGTTGATTATGTTCTGGCATAGTGGTTATGTGGTATTTACAGTGATTTGAGTATTGTTACATAGACAGTGTACGCTGTTTGGAATTATGTAAAAAAAAAAAAAACCTCTTTGATTGTTTGTTTGATTGGAAAAATTTAGTATTGCAAACCCCGATGAAAAAAGGTAGGTGAAATCATTCCCTGTGTCAAGAACCAAGTTAGGTACATTGCGAGTCGATCTAAGAAAAGAGTTGAGATGTTTCATCTTCCTTGAAACCACAATAAAAAGTTTTAATGGGCACATTTTGTAGTCACATAACAATAAATTGGAAAATAAGCGCTACGATATCATTTCATAGCAACTTCATAGAAAAGTTTTAGAACTGTGTGTTCATTTTTTAAATTCTTATTTGGCTTGCCCATTACACCATTTGTTAAGTTGAAACGTATGTAATTGGATTTATGAAATGAGATGAGGAAAAGAATGGGAGGTGAGAGAAAAATATCTCATCGAATTCATCAAAACAAATTCATATTCTTATATTTACTGCATATGTTAAATGTTTCATGAAATATTGTTGAATTGGCTATAAATATAGAGATATGTGTGGATGATAGTAGGAATATTGGTGATGGGGTGACTTGGCTGCTATCAAGTGGTATCAAATCTTCAATGTTCTTTGGTAATGAGATTAAAACAACTCAACAATAAAGCAAATTTTTGGATATGAAATTCAGATCATGGAGTAGAACCAAATTTGATAAATCTGATTGAGTGACTACAAAATTTGAATTTGAAAGAAAGTAAGCCAATAAAGTTTAGATTTTGTAGTAGAAGCATGCGGCATAATAAAATTTGAAAATATGATTAAGGTAACTTATTTTTTTTAATTATTATTGAATTTGAATATTGATGATTGCATGATGGAAATCTGAAGAAGACAGTGTATGGAAGAAAATCTACTTTGGGAGGAAGTAGATCATATTTGTTTTGAAGAAAAAAAAAATTATGAGAGAAGGACATTAGAAGACTGTAACATTGAAGGTAGAGCCAGAAAAGAATATTAAGACTACAATGATGCATGTTCAATAGAGATTTGGATAGTAAGATCATGGTATTTTGTTAATTAATTACTTATTATAAGTAGAAGTCATGATGTTTATAGTTGATGACTATGACCAAGAACAAATAGATTTCTTGATGGTGATGGTAATAAACCTTGAAATAGAGAAAGAAGACAAGTAAAATTATCATAGGAAGAAGGTGAGTAAATTGCATGCAGAAGAAAGAAGAGCAGAGAGTGCTTGGATGAATATTCTAGAGGAAGGATTCAACAAAAATACTAGGAGAAGACTACGCATGGAAGAGCTTAGTATGGTATTTACAAACAAGTTGATTTAGTCAACTTGTTGCAGTGGCCTATGTGCATCTCACCATAAGAAGGGAGAAGCTCATAGAAGAAGGATATTTGTGTCTACTAAGAGTCATAATAAAGGTTCATAGAGAAGCCATAGTAGATCAAGTTAGGACAAACATGATAAAGAAGTAACTAAAATTAGATTACATCTAAAGATTTTCAGAGAAAATTTACAAAAATATGAGGAAGACCATTGTTACAGATGGAGTCTCTGGAGGAGAGTAAAATAGAATTTGTTGTAGGTGAATTTGAGAGACAGATCAAATATTCAATTGATGGAGAAAATCAAGGAGTTTGAACATAAGATAAATGCTTAGTTGGAAGAATAGATCAAAGGAGTTGAGCTGCAACAAAGGAAAAATTCTAAAGAAGTAGTTCTTTCGCAACTTAAACAAGGAGTAAACCTTCAACAGAGAGAGAATGATAATGTTGAAAGGATACTAGTTAAAAGTCTCATGGACCATTTAGAAACTGAAGACTAGCATGAAGAAAATGTTGGTGAGAGACTAGTTGAGAATCTCACAAGCAGCGTGGAAAATCAACATATGATGTTTGAGGTGTTAATGGAGGATACATGCGATGATGATTTTGATTTTAACAATTGGTGTGTGAATGTAATATTTGTTCTAGTTGAAGGATAGAGCATTAATTTTATTTTTTTTCGAAGAGGAGTAGTCACTAACTATGTTTATACACGCTATAAGGAATAGAGAGGATAGTCAATATGAAGACTATGTTCCATGGAAAAATGTAGCCATGGAAGAACAACCTAAGGTTGAAGAACACATCCATGTGGATATTAATGATGAAGTTGTTATGGTGGATGAAGCAGATGAAAATTTATTGGGTAGCCTGGAAGCTTTAGTGTCACATAATAGAGAGATGTTGGATGAAACAAAGGAGATTTCAAAATATCGTATTTTTAAAGCTTCCAACCTACCCACTAAATTTATTGTATTTTCAAAATAAATAATTGGTTTGTGTATGAAAATAATGAAGATTGCAGGAAACAACAAAATGGATTGGAAATACCTCAATTAATGAAGTATAAGAACCATTAGGAGAGGATGTGTAGGATTGCAAAATCGACATAGAAAACGTTGTAGTTGAATTGAAGTTTTAGAAAATTGGTTTAAAAATCCAATGATAGAGAGTATAGTGAATTGCAATAGTCCTAGAGAGGTTAAGCATGAGTTTCCTATGGAGAAAATAGATAGGATGGAGAAATAAATTCCAAGAAATTATTATCTTGATGTGTTAGTGGAGGACAACAATGAATTTCAACTAGGAAATAATGGTTTGTGCCAGTTAGAGGATAGGTTGGAGGTCAAAATAGAGAAAATAAGGAATATGATGTTGAAGAAGCCTCAATGGAAGAGGTGTACAGAGCAGAGGAGAATAAAGGATGGCATATTGCAAGTGGTAGAGAAACTTTTCATCAACAAAGAAAGAGGAAGACTATAACAAAAGGAAACAATGGAGTGGTGACTTGACAAGGAGAAGGACCAACTATGATTTAAATTTTGGGACTGAGGAAGATCTTCTTCATCAACACATGGTCTGGAGAAAATCATGGATATTTTTCACCTTGGTAGTTTGGCGTAGGTTCATAGGTCAAGCACAAAAACTAACAAAGTTGGGACAAGATCTTACCAATTTAATGGGATGGCCACATGGTAATGTTGGGAGGAATTTTTAAATGCTTTGTAGGAAATTGTAAATATTTACATTAGGAAGTGAGTTTTTATATTTTTAGAATAAGTTGGAGAATTTATTTTCTAATATAAATATAGTTTTTTAGTTTCCCTTATTTTGTGGAGAAAGAAATATGATTCATTATTTGTGACTCTTGGTTGTCATAGTTTGCTCATTTTGGGAAACAATAAAAAAAAAGTGTTGCAAAGATTAGAAAAGGAGAAGCTCTTGAGTGAGGAGAGGAGACACGGAGAGGAGAGTGGAAGTCATCATTTATTTGTGCAGCTACAATCCTAACATTGCAGACCCACCTATACTTTCCAATCTACGTGAACCAGAAGATATTTTGCTGTGTGAGTGGCATAAATGAAGATAAATTTTGGACTATAAGTTGTGTGCTTGCTAAATGGTTGAGATTGAATCAAATTCCTGTAATTAACCTATTCAATTTATGCTTGTGAACTCATGGTTTTTATTCTTGTGCATTTGTTCATTTCAATATTGGTCATTTTGATAACTTGTAGCTTATTGAATCAGTTACATTAAAAATATGAACATTGTAGCTTCAATCATTGTGTGGTTGTTCATTTATCTTTGGTATTTTTATTGTTCAAAAAATCCATGCTGGAATGTTTACTGTGTTCAGGCGTAATGCTTGCATGGTATTTACAACGATTTGAGTGTTGTTACATTTGTATCTGTGTTGAGTTGGGTGTGTACATTTTATCATTTTCATATTCATATCAGTGAGGTTGTTGGGTTGCTCATGTTGAGTATGTTCTAGAGCCCAGTGTGAAATATTTTGAAACGTGGTTCACATGGAGGTGTTCGAGGCATGAGCCTACATTATAGAGAGTGTGTAGATAAGGTGGGTGTCTTCCAGAAGATAGATAAGAACGAGAAGCAGATTCCACCAGAGTCTAGTGGCATTAGGTGAGGCTCATTTCTTATGTCAGCTTCAAGTGAATGGAAATTAATTGAGTCATTGAGAGTGTTTGGTAAATTTAGTGTCCTAAATTTCTTCACATAAATTATCAATCTGGGTATCATAAACTGATGAAGTGTAGTGCACTGTTTGTGCTAGATGACCCTTCTTACTTCATTGTTTTTATGTTTTATGTTGTTTTGGGGGTTTTTAGGTCCTTTAATCTAATGATGCACAATGTAACTATCAAAATATTAAATCTAACTTCTGTAAGGACTGCTAAAAATCTAAAAATGAAAAAAACAAAAGAGATTAAGGAAGACTTGAGAGCAAAGTTTAAGCAAGAAATTAAAACAAAGTTTCTATTCTTGTTTTATCATTATTCCCAAATCATGATCTTAAAAACTGAAAGTGAAATTGCAACTAATGTCTAATCTATCATAGAAACAAAGCTAAATGACATACTTAATTACCTTGCCTCTCAATTTTGGGAGAAAATCTCCTTGTGAAGACATTTGAGGATTTTCGTACTTCAATATTCTAAGAGAAAATAAATGCAGGAATGCAGAAAAGACTCATTGCATGAATGAAGTATTCAACCACTTAGTTTAAGATGAGATATCAACTAGAAGGGATCTTTAGAAATATTCATTTACACCATGAGTCAATCAACTAGCAATAAAATGACAAGAACAGTAATGTCACTGATTAGTCTATTTGAAAATTGAAAGACTAGTAAAGCAGTAAATGAAATAAACTAAATTATACTATTGACTTTCAACTTCTAAAAATATAAATAAATGAAGCAAGAAGAAACTATCCTGCACTAAAAGAAGTTATTCTGCATTAGTGAGAAAATGATAAAATTTGCATTCTAAACAAGGTTAGTACCAAAAATATTATGAACACTGTAATGAACTTACAAGTTAAGTAGAAAAGAAAAAACAAAATGAAATAAACCTCATTCAGCACAGGGGCCCTCTGCAACTGATCAGGTTACGCGTGCTTGATCAATCTCCAAGAAACTATTTCAGATATCCATAAAACACACGGTCTTCATATTAAAACAAGGAAATAATTTTCAAAATTACAAAGCAGAAAGTCTGAGCTTAATACATCAGGAAATTCGAAATCCTTCCGAGTCCTTTGCAACTGATATTTAAAGAAAAATCATAACTGTCCTTTGAGAGAATTTAGCTATAGGTGGTCCACATATTACAACAGTTCTGCGTGAATGGGTTGATCAGCTATAGGTGACTTTAAATCAGCAAGTTAGTTGCGTGAAATAGTTATCACCGGTGGCTGATTCAAGTAAATGATGCAACAAAAGCTGTCAGGTTTATTAAATAGCCACGAAGAATGGACACAAAGTCCTATTGGACACAGAATCCTATTTCTCCTAGGTTTCTTCATTTGACTCCACCTTTGACTATGGTCTTGAGCTGGTTTCTTTGTTGATTTGGGTTGGTTGACTAGGATAGGATCCATGTCTTGACCATTACAGAGATGCCCATGTGACCGGTTTCCTCGTTTGACACCAGTAACCTGTTGAAACATGAAGATAGTTGTGGAACAGCCAATTAGCTACAGAATAGGATGCGTGCCATAACTAAAGACAAAAATTTATTCAAATAGCAAATCATAAAAGTATAACATGTAAATCATTAAATGTCATTCTTAATGAAATATATATTGGTCATTGATGATAAGAATTCATTTTCTTCATGGAAAAGCAAAGAAAGGGGATGAGAAGAGTTGCTAGGGAAAGAGTAGTTTTGGGGCTCAACATACCCCCACAGCAAAATTGTTGCATGTCCCCATGCAATAAAAAATGTGAACTTCTCCCTCCTACTACATTTGTTCTGACAGTTCTGCCAACACATCTAACTTCCTCTTCTTACTTCTCTTTGCATTGACTTCCATCCTTGGCTTCCTCATAAGAAGTATGTTTTTGAGGTTAATAAGTGTTCTGCTCAGCTTCTTATTTTTCCTTTTTAGCTTCTTGTTTTTCTTGTACCATAATCCCAAGTGTAGCATTGTGTTGTCATGAATAGCTTTATCTAGCTTGTTGTGTTCCCTCAAGGTTTCATTTTCTTTTTGGATGTGCCTGTTCACAATTTCTAGCTCAAAGATTTCTTGTTTGAGAGAGCTTGTGGGGTGGCAGGGTACTCTGGATTAGCTAAAGTTCTTGGATCTATCTAGGTATTATTTTTCTCTAATGACTCTATGTAGTCATAGATTTGCTGTTGTACTGGATCTATGCCAAGAGAAGCTCTACTTGGGCTGCCTTCAAAATTCTGTGGGGGAGAGTTCTGTGGACTGTGTTCAAATGGAATACTATCAGGAGATTGAGCTGGGGTTTCTTCTTCTAAGTTTATGAACTGGGCTTCTTTTGATGTCACCCTCTTCACCTTACCTCGGAGTCTAGAGCTCCTCCTCAAGTTTTGAAAGCTTATGGTTTCTTCCTTTGTGTCCTTCTTCTTCTTTCCTTTCTCCTTATTTTTCTTGATTTGCTCCTTGATCTTGGTCAGTCTATCAGAGAGTAGTTGCTCATCTTCTTGAGGTGATGAAAGTTTAGGAATGTCCTCGTTAATTTCTTCATCCCTCTCTTTCATTTTTCTCTTCTGTTTAGTCTACTTCCTAACCTC
The DNA here is from genome assembly GCA_031772625.1 of Pinus tabuliformis. Taxonomy (NCBI): domain Eukaryota; kingdom Viridiplantae; phylum Streptophyta; class Pinopsida; order Pinales; family Pinaceae; genus Pinus; species Pinus tabuliformis. Next base: position 310,027,183 of record CM062811.1, read on the forward strand.
TTGTTTAGGAGCTATCTCTGCATCATCTTTTTGTGAGGAGCTTTGAATATGAATGTTGGTCTTTCTCCTTCTACTTATCTTAACATGACTTCCCTCAGATGAATCTAGAGCATCCTAGAAGAAATTTCTTACCAAGAAATCTTCCCATGTATCCCCTATACTTCTTAAATGGAATTCAACTAGAATCTTCACTAATCCATGATGATACAAAGTTGTTTCTATTGATTCAATTTTCTTTTGAACATTTGTTGCCATCCTTCTCAGACTGCTCAGAAGGAAAAAGGGAAGATTGATGGTTCCATTCTCTAAAAAATTCATTAACAGGCGTATATGGTAAACATACATAGACCCAAATCTTCCTTCACATAATGAAGTTTTTCAATATTAACAACATGCTACTCTATTTATTCTTGAGAGCTGAAATAGGAATCCCCTTTCTAAATACTGTAACATCCATACCTGGGTTTTTAAGGATCACCTTCCAAGATTCATCATGAAATTCCTTGTTTTTAAACCATCTTTCTCCTAGTCTTGGGAGCTTTGTTGCTTCTACTATGAAGGATTTTGTGACTGCAAACTTGATATCCCCTATCTCCACTTCTGTGCCATCAAATGATCTTGCAAAAGATTTAGTAATTTCCTTGTGCTAGCCATCAAAATTTTCAATAAAATGTAACCATCTGGCCTCCTCTAGCATCCCTTTAAGCTGTGGATAGCCCCCCATATATTTTACTCCTACGGGCTCTTTTTTGATAATAAGCCCCATATACTTTGTTTTCGATTACCCTTCAAAATTACTCTCACTATCTAAGAAATGGAATGACTGCGTATATGGAAATAGGAAGACTGTATATATGAAAAATAGGAAGACTGTGTATATGAAAATAGGAATACTGTGTGTATGGAATGACTGCATGAATATGAGAAAAAAACTTAAGAGTTTGCATGCAATAAATAGAGAGTAAGGGTTTAGAGAGTCATAGATAGGTAGGTCACATCATTGTGTTGACTATTAACAGGTGTAGTTATGGAGGACCGTTTTAGTACAGGCTATGGAGTTTGAAGCAAAGATTTGTTATGAAAAATCATTGAGACTGTTTGTAATTAAAGACGGAAGATATGGTGGAGACATCATGGCGGTCAAATCAAATGATGATTGGTTAAGGAGACATGTGATCATACATACTATACAAACTTATGTTTTCAAATTTCCTTTTGAAGTAAATTTTGCATTAACCTTTGGAACCTTTACCTTCCGCTTGCTAGTATTTTGATGTTGATCCATAGGTACCTTGAGCTTGATTTCTTCAGATATTTGATTTTTCTTCAATCCCCTGCATACATGGTTTTATTATGAACTATAAACTTATGCCTGAACTGATAAGCAAATTGTAGCTGCAAAATCAGATTAGCTACAGAACAGAATCGGTTGTAGAACGTGAAAGAGAAAGTAAGATATGGCTTATGAATGAATGAAATGGAAATGGTTGTGTTAGTGAGAATAAAATGAGATGTAAGACAAGATAATAAATGAAAATGGAGATGGAAGAAATACTGGAAAAGGAAAATTTATTGGTGAAATATGGCAATGGAATGAAGTGAAACTGTAAAGATAAGACAGAGTGAAGTGAGATGAGATAATGAATTTTGCAGAATAGAGTGACTGTGGCTTTTGGTCACCACTTATTATAGAAAGGAAATGGAAATTATAGGGTGTCAGAAACCTCTAATTTTCACCCTATATTTTCTATATAAGCATGCCAATCAATGATTGGTTTTCAACCTTATACAATTTTATTTTTTTTAGATAGGAAAAATAAAGACTAAGTTGGTGGAGAAGAAGGATTCTTCTCCACTAACTTCATTTCAGAATTGTCCTGGAACATCTTGATGAACTCATTTTTTGAAATTGGTTGGACTATACCAATCCTTTGAACTGCCTCTTGCCTGATTTCATCAAGTTCATTTAATTGCTCCAGTCTATGCTTGTGTGCTTCTGATAAATCCAACCCCAATTGGACTACCATCTTGAAAGTTCTGATTTGGAACTCTATAGGGAACAAGACTTGTTTCCCATAAACAAGTTCATAGGGTGTATGTCCTATTGTGTTCATCCATGTAGTTCTATAGGCCTGTAAGGTTTCAGGAAGTCTTTCTACCCAATCTCTTCTCTATAGATGCATATAGTCTTGGTGATGATTCATTCAATCACTTTATTTGTAGACTCCACTTGACCATTTGCTTGTGAATGATAGGGAGTAGATTTCCTATGCTTGAACTTGTATTCCTCCAGAAGCATTTCCACCATGTTGGATGTGAATTGAGATCCCTCATCTGTCAAAATTTCTCTTGGAACACCAAAACAAGTAAAGATGTCCTTGTTATCACCCCAAGAAACTCTGCTAGGTTGTATATCAGAGATGCTCGGGAACATTACAAACTCAACAAAAATGTTGGAAAATGGTGGATGAATGGAAGAAATGATGCATACTCAAGCCAGATAACCACTTCTACTATGCTTAACCCCATACATGGGTGAACACCCCCATACTACAAGGCTTTAGACCCCCAATTACTCACAGTTTGAGGATTAAGTGGAAATGGAGAATACTAATCACACCAGCAGATGCACAGGACCCTGTGATGGCCAGTTGCAACCATTTAAAAGGTCTGTAAATCTATTTCCTAATGCACAGACAGGATGATAGCTCTCTAGCATTAAAAAAAGAGAAACCTGCATATACATTTAATAATACTAACTAGATTCTAACACAGAGGTGGGATGACAGCTCGTCTAATGCTAAACATGAAGAGCACATGAAAAATGTATAACAGGCACAGCTTGGAACAAAGAAGAAGAAGTGGAAAGTGAGAAATTAACAGCAAAAGAAGCTTGCATTAGTCGAAAATGAAGACCAGAAGCTACAAGTATCACATTAGTTACAGTCTCCAAAAGTTGAACTTTACATCAAAATAACATTCATCAACCTTGATTACATCTTCTTTGTGGGTATATATGGCATTTTTTTACAAAATTGCTCTGCTATGCTATGCGTGGAGGGGTCATAATGGACCACCAACCACATTTACAATTAGATATGGGTCTCTGCTGCAAACTGTGTGTTTTAATGAACAAAATCGACCTTTTAGATATTTTGATGTACTTCACGAACCAGTGAAATGTCGTGTTTATCTGCTCAAGGCTGTCCTTCTCGTCCTTCGCCATGTTGTCTATTGAATGAGGTAGTTGAAGATATTAAGTGCAAAGTGCTGGTGGATGATCGCCTTCATACCTTGGAAGCGCGGGACAGGCCAAAAACACGAAAATTGCATGGAAAATGAACGAAGGGCTACAAATGAATGCTAGACGTTGGATGAAACAGATGGATGGCCGAGATCTCATGGTGGGAGGCGATGGGCAGAAATGGAGGTGCAATTGAATATAAGCCATCGGATCTAACAGATTGGATGGAGGAGATCGGATTATGTGGGCTATCAGAAGGTATATGCGCAGGACGATTGTAGGCATTGGATCTCAGGCGGGGAGTCCAATGGTCATTGGGCGAGGAAGTAGCATGAGGGTTAGTGAGTGGGAGCACGTATGAGAGGGCAGTAATTGGTTTCCGTACGTGACCGCACGATCCAACAAAATTGTGACGCGTGGCTGGAGGGTCCGGTGGGAAACAGATTTCCTCGCAGGCTATCATTCGTGCAGGTTCGTTGGGCGGAAGCTGTGAATACCATCAGATCCGCAGGAAATGATCGGATGGCCTAGGTTAACCATGCACGTTTGTTGAATGATGTGACAGGGGAGGGATTCGACGGTATTGATTTTCTTTATATGGGCGTGGCTATAAAGGGTTAAGACCTTAGCGCCAGTGGTTATATGACCACAGTCTAATGGATTAACCTTGCACCCGGGACCCGAGGGAAAAGGGGTTATACAGGGTTTATAGGGTTTATAAAGGAAAACATAAATAATGGATTTAGGGAGGATAAGGAGAATGAAAGGGAAGGAGGAAACGGGGTAGCGGGAGTTATAAGGGTATAAAGAAAACAAAGGTGAAAGGATGAAATAAACTGCTATGAGCTCCCTCCTTGTAATGACACATGGCCACGGTAGTCATTTGGTCCTCTAAACACAATAGTGCATAGCAGAGCTAACACTAGCTCCTTCTGGGGATGAGATCATCCCTGTGAGGTCTCAAGAACTTGCAGATCAATGCCTTTCTAATGAAAACAAATTAACAAAATTCCTAGTGTTCCACTAGGCATGGAGTCTATTTTGCCTATACAAAACTAATAAAAAATGAAATATTTACAACTTTTAAGGCCAAAGACCTTAAACAACATAATTCTTCAGAAAACGCCCATTAACTAGGCCATCAAAAACTGCTTCTCTTCCCATACTTTTTAGTATGAAGGTGTTGTTCGCTTGAATCTGTGAAATAATAAAAGGGCCTGTCCAGAAAGCATCAAATTTCCCATGATTTCCTTTCTTTTCCTGCAATGCATTCCACTTCAAAACCAAGTCACCAACCTGAAAATTATTTGATTTTGCCTTCTTATCAAAAGCATCCTTGATATTTTTCTGATGTGTTGCAGCCTTTTGAACCAGCTGTTCTCTAATCTAATGTACGTCTACTAAATCAATGATCCTCTTTTCCATTTCTTCTTCCTCATTCTGCTCTTCTTGAAGGAATTTTGACATAGGGAGAGTTAACTAAATTGGGAATACAACCTTAGTGCCATATACCAGCTTGAAAGGAGAATTGCCTGTGGATTTCTTAATGGTCACTCTGTCAGCCCATAGTGCATACTTGAGCTTTGAATCCCAATTCTTTTTATTGTCCTCTAACAGCTTCTTAATTATCCTTATCAAGCTTTTACTAGAGGATTCTGCTAGACCATTTCCTTGAAGATAATATGAGGTGGAATGAACCAGTTTAATACCCATTGAATCACACATTTCCACCAATTCCTTTGCCCTAAAGGTTGCTACATTATCTGTGACTAATTTGTGTGGACAACCAAATCTGGTAAAAATATTTTCTAACAAAAACTTCATGACCACATTATGATCAGCCTTCCTGGTAGGAACTTCTTCAATCCACTAGGTAAAATAATTAGTGGCTACTGATATCCATCTGTGATGGCCACTGGAATGTGGATTGATTTCTCCAATAAAATCCAAGCCCCACTACTGAAAAGGTCCTTTTGCCTGTATTGGTTTTAGGGGCAGGGACTTCAATTGTTGTTTTCCTTCAAATCTTTGGCACCTGTCACAAGACTTAACAAATGAAAATACATCAGAAAATAAAGTGGGCCAATAGTACCCAGCTCTGAGAATTTTATGGGCTGTAGTTTTCCAATAATGGTGCCCTCCACACATGCTGGAATGAAACTGCTGCATGACTTCTATTGACTATTCTTTGTCCAGACACCTTAAAAGTATTCCAGATGGATCCCTCCAGTAGAGAAGATTTTCATTAATGCAATATTTAGCTGCCCTAAGTTTTAATGTTCTAGCTTGACTTGTGCTTAAGCCTGAAGGGATTTCTAGCTTTAGCAAGAAATTAATTATTGCAGAATACCAATCACAAGAAGCTAGATTTTCGGCCACTAACTGCTTTCTATCCAGTTCAGTGCTTCCTCTTCTTCTGCTTGACCATTTTCTGTAATTGTGCACAGGAAATCAATATCTAAAGATCTGTAATTTTCCTCAACTAACAATCTGGAAAGACCCTAACCTTTGACCAGCTTGGTGGGCTTCAGTTCTATATTAAATTCTATCATCTTTGCAATCCACTTTTCCCTTCTTCCATCAGCATCAGGCTGTGTTAAAACATCTTTTATTGCAACAAAGGGTACATATGCAATTATCTTTGAATGCAAAATATAAACTCTGAAAGCTTTCAAGGATTTGATAAGGGAATATGCTTGTTTTTCAATAATATCATACCTCAGTTCAACATCCCTCAAGTTCTTGCTGAAAAATGCTACTGGATGTTCTGAACCTTCTTCATCTGCTTTCAATAGAACTGCTACAATGGTGTCTTCAGAGGCAAATGAGAATACATGGAACTCCTTGTTTTAATCTAGACTTATTAATGTGGGAGTCTCCACAATAACTTTTTTAATAGACTCAAATGATTTTCTTGTTGCATCAGTCCATCTTACCTCTGATCCTTTTTTCAACATGGAGGTAACATGCTTTACCAGTTCTGCAAAATTTGGTATAAACCTCCTTAAAAAATTATTTTTCCCAGAAAGGACTCGATATCTTTCTTAGATCTAGGGACAGACAAAGTCTGTATAGCTTTTACTCTTTCTGGATCAATTCAGACAGACACCTACAATAGACACAACATGTCCTAACAGCTTGCCTTCTTCTAAATCAAATTGTGACTTTTTAGGATTGACTGAAATCCAAAACCTTCTGCACTTCAAGAACACTTTTTTCAAATGCTGCAAATGATTTTGATGGATGCTGGAGTATACTGTTATGTCATCAAGGTAGATAAGAACAAATTTATCCTTCTCTCCCATGAATGCTATATCCATAGCTCTCTGAAAGGTGTCTCCCACATTCATCAATCCAAAAGGCATTTTAGCATACATAAAAGTACCCCAAGGAGTGGTAAATGTAGTCTTCTCTTGGTCATCTGGATGCACAACAATCTGGTTAAAGCCTGAAAAAACATCCAAGAAAGACATTACTTTGGCTCCTGAGACCTTCTGCAGCAAATGCTCCATCTTCGGTAGGGGATAATTATCTTTCTTTGAGCACTTGTTCAAGCTTCTGAAATCAACACATAGTTTGATTTCTCCACTTTTCTTCCTCACCACTACTAGATTGGCTACCCATTTGGAATATCTGAGAGGAACTATAATCTTGGCAGCCAAAAAAAATTAATTTCTTTTGCAATTAGAGGAAGAAGCATAGGATTTAGTGGTCTCAGCTTCTATTTAAAAGGAATAGTGTCTTTATCTAGAGGGATTTTATGCTGAATGATCTTTTTGTCATAAGTTTTCAGGTCACTATACTCCTAGGCAAACACATCAGCAAATTGCTTCATTAATTTGCAGTATTCGGCACTTTGGTCAGCAGATAGATGAGTGGAAAAATGTATGTATCTAAGCTGACCTGGACTCCCTATATCATGCTTACAGACTGCAGATTGATCTTCTTTTTGGGCAGCTTTGTAAGGCACATCATTCTGGTCAAATAGTGTTTCTAGAGGAATTAGACCCTTTGGAATATCATTACCAGGAAACTGGACAATGCTATTTTTGCCAATTTTATTTCTAAGCTGGGACTGGGGTTTTTCTTGCAAGGTTTCATTCTCTTAGTCAATTTGCATTTCAAAAAGTTCATCAATGACTTGCAGAAACCTATTTAATTCATCATCATCTTCAAAAACTTTCAAATGGTGGACATTATTAGGCAAGGATGGTCTGTATATCATTTGGACTTCATAAACTAGTCTGGGAGGAATGGGAGGGACAAATAGACTAGCAGACACATTAAGGGAATCAGAAAGCTGATTTTGGGCTCTAGGAATATATGAAATACAGAAATAATCAAAAGAATCTTTGATTCTCCACACCTCATCTCTGTATGCTTTCAGCCTTGGGTGCTTTTCTTGAAATGTTTTATTTACTTGCCGAATGATCAAATCAGCATCTCCAAACACTTCAGATTCTTGATTCCTCTGTCTTTTGCTGCATTAAGGCCCAATAGTAGTGCTTCATATTCTGCTATATTATTTGTGACTTGAAAAACCAGCTTAAAAGACAGTTGTGTGCTTTCTTTCTCTGGAGATATCAGCACCACCCCTACTCTTGCAGTCTCCCTGGAACATGCTTCATCAAAGAACATCTCCCAAACTCAACCTCCTTGCTCTTTCTCGGCCTGAACTGTTGGTTTCCTGATCTACAATGAGGCCTTCTGAGATTCTTCTATTTGGAGAATACATGCTCCAAAACTAGTGTCCACAGCATATATGGGATGATTGGTAGGATTCTTTTCATCACTGATGATGTATGCCAACTGTGCTTCTCTATACCTCCTACTCTCTCCTCCAAAAACTGGGACAGTAGCATAAGATAGATCATTCTGTAATGTCCCACCTAGTCTCTTAATCCATCCTCTGGACAGTAGCATGCCAAACTTAGGAGGGACATCTACTACCACAATATCCATCATCATACTCTTCATAGGCAGCTGAGTTAGGGTGATGGACAAATCCTTAATCAATCCCAGATATTTCACTTTCCTTGAATCAAAAGAGAATAAATCATGATATGGTCTACTGATATTAAGGCCTAACTCTTCCATGACAACTTTAGGCATCAAATTGTGGCTGGCCCTTGTATCTAGCAGGCAGTTGTGGAGGATTTTGTCATGAATGGTCAATGAAACATAAAAATATGGAGAATTATTATCACCAAGTTCAATCATGGGACTAAGCACAATGACAGGCTTGTGTGGTTTCTAGGTCAAGGGCTTCAAGGATAGGCTTTCTAAATACTTCACTCTTTAGCAACTCTACCAGAGGCACATATATTTTCAATTTCTAAACTTCTGACTCAAGGCTAAAAGAAGAAGATAACTTATCAGAACCTTTTACCTCTTGAACTAGAGCTTTGAGGATGACTGGATCAGCTGCTGGTCTTCTCTATCTGATGTTCTGTGACTCTGTTTGGACAACAGCTCTTTGTGCAGTATTTTCCTTGACAATTTTTGCATTTGATCTCAGATTATATCTTTGCTATTCACCAGTTTTTAGGACATCTTCTCTATCCCACTACTGACTGTCTTGGTCCTACAACAATGATTTTCATAAGCAGCCATAGTAAAAAATGCAGCACTGCCTTTATCTTCCATGCAGTGAATTTCATCCTCTTCTTTAAATTGTTCCTTCTCCATACTACATTTTGAAAAGGAGCTTTAACTTTCTTTTCTTCTTTTGATTCTTCACCCCTTTGAATTAGTTGTAACTGCTCATTGCTCTTTTGAATGAATTTGGATTTCTTGGAGCAAATGTGTTCTGCTGCCTTGTTTTTCCTTAATTTTGCTCAACCTTCAGGTTATAAATTCATCAGCCAATGACTCTATCATCTTAGTCATATTATCTAATTTAGGTTCTGAAGATGAAGCAAAGGAAGTAGAAGCCTTACCTCTCTGCGTCCTTCTGTCAGCTTGACCTTTTAGCTTTTCTTCAGCCATGATATTAGACTCCACTTCTAGGGCTGCATCCTGCATGCCTGCCAACGTAGCACATCTCCTTTCTCTCAACAATAGGCAGAAATCAGAGTCAAAAGCATTGGCATAAGTGAGTTTGGCAGAGGTGGGGGTAGGCTTTACCTCATCTGGTATCTTACTATACATACGATTGAATCTTTTATTAAAATCAGGTAATGATTCCCGATTTTCCCTCTTCAGGTTACCAAACTAAGTATGGTAATACAACAAATCCTTTTTATCTCCCCAGTGCTTCAAAAATGCTTCATATAAGGCTTCAATATCAGCAATAGAATTCGGGGGTAGTTCTCTAAACCACTTCCTGGCCTCTCCATCAAGGCTCTGGACAAAAACTCTCATCCACACATCATTTTCACTTATATCTAAATTATCAACATAACTGTAAAATGCTTCAAGGTGTTCTTCTGTTGTTACTCCCTCTGTGCCAATGAACTTAGGCATATATTTTTTATATTCTCCCATAGGCATAGGATTTAAAGGAACAGGCAAGACCAAAGGTCCATATCTAGCAGCAACAATTCTTTATATTTTCATGGGTGCTTGTTATCCTGCCATGATTGGGATATATGGAGTGATACTAGTAGATTGAATGGTAAGAAGTAATGTGATGGATGGCAGAGACAAAGGGATGTTTTGGACTGAATGGGGAGCTTTCTTTGGACTGAGATTCAAGGTTTCAAGGGGGAACTAGATGGACAAGGGGCTGTTTTAATCTCTGAAGGAATTTCCTTATTAACGGTGTTGGGCTCTAAATCTTCAAACTGTATATCTTCAGCTATAATTTTATCTTTCAAAGATGAATGAGATTTCTTAGGCTTACCTGATCCTGGTGCCCCTTTCTTTGAAGCTTTCTTCGATTTGATAGTCCTCTCAAGGTCAGGCACTGATTCAACTGGTGATTTCTGAGGATTTCTTCTAGTGTGTCTCACAAACTGAGCCAGAACTTCAATTTGGAGTCACCAAAGGATGGTCTTCCTCCAGTGGAGTCGCCAGATAGATGATTACAACCAAAAATGTGCCCAGACCTTGTCTATCATCAAAATCTGGAACTGTGTTGTTCTCCCACGAAAGCTGAGCTTCAATCTCCTCTCCCCGGCAACAACGCCAATTAACGTTATCACACCAAGAAACTTTCTTAGGTTGTATATCAAAGATACTCGGGAACATTATAAACTCAACAAAAGTGTTGGAAAATGGTGGATGAATGGAAGAAATGATGCATACTTAAGCCAGATAACCACTTCTACTATGCTTAACCCCATACATGGGTGAACACCCCCAGACTACAAGGCTTTAGACCACCAATTACTCACAATTTGAGGATTAAGTGGAAATGGAGAATACTAATCACACCAGCAGATGCACAGGACCCTGTGATGGCCAGCTGCAACTAGTTAAAAGGTATATAAATCTATTTCCTAATGCATAGACAGGATGACAGCTCTCTGGCATTAAAACAACAAAAACCTGCATACACATTCAATAATACTAACTAGATTCTAACACAAAGGTGGGATCACAGCCCCTCTAATGCTAAACATCAAGAGCACATGAAAAATGCATAATAGGCACAGCCTGGAACAATGAATAAGAAGTGGAAAGTGAGCAATTAACAGCAAAAGAATCTTGCATTAGCTGAAAATAAAGACCAGAAGCTGCAAGTATCACAGTAGTTACAGTCTCTAGAAGTTGAACTTTACATAAAAATAACATTCATCAACCTTGCTTACATCTTCTTTGTGGGTATATATGGCATTTGTTTACAAAATTGCTCTACTATGCTATGCGTGGAGGGGTCATAATGGACCACCAACCACATTTACAATTAGATATGGGTCTCTGCTGCAAACTGTGTGTTTTAATGAACAAAATTGGCCTTTTAGATATTCTGATGTACTTCAAAAACTGGTTAAATGCCGTGTTTATCTGCTCAAGTCTGTCCTTCTCGTCCTTGGTCATGCTGTCTCTTGAATGAAGTAGGTGAAGATATTAAGAATAGAGTGCTGGTGGACGATCGCCTTCATACCTTGGAAACGCAGGACAGGCCAAAAACATGAAAATTGCATGGAAAATGAATGAAGGGCTATGAATGAATGCTATCCATTGGATGAAACAAATGGATGGATGAGATCTCTTGGTAGGAGGCGATGGGCAGAAACATAGAAGCAATTGAATATAAGTTGTCAGATTTGATAGATTGGACAGAGAATATTGGATTATGTGGGCTATCGGAAGGTATATGTGCGGGACAATTGTAGGCCGTTGGATCTCAGGCGGGGAGATCCAATGGTCATCAAGCGATGAAGTAGCGCAAGGGTTAGCGAGTGGGAGGACGTACGAGAGGGCGGTAAGCAGTTTCCCTGCACCACCTCAAGATGGCAAGCGGTTCCATACGTGACCGCGCGATCCAACAAAATTGCGACACGTGGCTGGAGGGTCCGGTGGGAAAAAACTTTCCCCTTGATCTATTGTTCATGCAGGTTCATAGGGCGGTAGCTGTGAATACCATCAGATCCGCGGGAAATGATCGGACGGCCTAGGTTAATCACGCACATTTGTTGAATGATGTGACATGGGAGGGCCTTGGCGGTATTGATTTTCTTTGTATGGGCATGGCTATAAAGGGTTAAGACCTTAGCTCCGGGGGTTATATGACCACAGTCTGATGGATTAACCTTGCGCCCGGGACCCGAGGGAAAAGGGGTTATACGGGGTTTATAGGGTTTATAAAGGAAAATAGAAATAATGGAGTTAGGGAGGATAAGGAGAATGAAAGGGAAGGAGGAAACGGGGTAGCGGGAGTTATAAGGGTATAAAGCAAACAAAGGTGAAAGGATGAAATAAACTGCTATGAGCTCCCTTCTTGTAACGACACACAGCCACGGTAGTCATTTGGTCCTCCAAACACACTATTTCATAGTGGAGCTAACAGTCCTCAAAAAGAAAATTAACTATAGATTTTCATTAGTAAAAGGTAATGCTTTGGCTTCTACCCATTTAGTGACATAATCAATGCATAACAATATATACCTTTTCTGCTTAAATGGAGGATTAATTGGTCCAATAAAGTCTAAAGCCCACTTTTCAAAAGGTTCGATAAGTACCTGAGTTTGTAATGGCATTTCATTTGAGGGAGCAAGTTTCCCTACCCTTTGGCAGTCGTCACATCTTCTGACATATTCTTTAGCATCCTTGAAGGTGGATGGCCAATAATATCCTAAAGAAAGGATTTTATAGACTGTACTCTTGTCAGCAAAGCATCCACCACACAGCTCATCATGACATGCTTTGGGAATCTCAGGCATTTCATCTTCCCTGACACACTTTCTGATCATAAGATCTGGCCCTATTTTATACAATTCGTCAGTGATCCATGAATATCTTGCACTTTCTTGAATAATTTTTCTTTTTTCTCTAGGAAACAAATGTGAAGGTAACTTCCCTGTGACGAAGTAATTAGCAACATATGCAAACCAAGGAGTTTGAGTAGTTACTGCAAAAAGATATTCATCAAGAAACTTATCTTCAACCGAAGAATCTTCTTTGATATTCTGGATCCTGGACAAGAAATCAGCAACTGTGTTTTGTTTTCTAGGTCTATCTAGCACACTAATGTTGAATTCTTGCAAAAGTAAATTCCATATTGTAACTCTGGCATTAGTAATAGGTTTATTCATCAAATATCTAATTGCAAAGTGATTTGTATGAACAAAGGTTTCATAGCCTGTTATATAGTGTCTGAATTTGTTAATTTCATGAACAACAGCTGAAAATTCTTTTTTTGTCACAATATAATTCAACTCAGTGGGAGTCAAATTCTTACTTGTATAGTAAATGGCATAAAGAATCAAATATTTTTGTCCCAATATAGCTCCCAGAGCTGTATCTGAAGCATCTGTGGAAATATGGAAAGGGAGTTTCCAATTTCAACCTCTTAGAATTGGTGCTTCAGAAATTTTTTCTTTCAAGGTTTCAAATTCTAATTGGAAATCAAGATTCCAACTGAATTCACAATATTTTGTAAGCAATTTGAAGAGTGGAGATGCTATTTTAGTGAAGTTTTCTATAAATCTTCTATAATATCCTATAAATCCTAGAAAACTTCTAACATCCTTTTGGCAATTTGGAATTGATAAGTTAGAGATGACTTCAACTTTAGATTTGTCAACTTAAATCCCATCTCCTGAAATGTGATGTCCTAAAATAATACCTTCTGTAAACATCATAAAACATTTTTCATGGCTTAGTGAAAGGTTTGTTTCTTTACATCTTTTAAGAACCTTTTCCAAATTTTCCAAAGATTCTTCAAATGTGTTTCCATATACTGTAAAATCATCCATATATGCCTCTACACAATCATGTATCAGATCAGAAAAAATTCATAATACTTCTCTTTGGAATGTTGTAGGTGCATTACATAATACAAAAGGAAGTACTCGGTAGGAAAAAGTTCCCCATGGACAAGTAAATGTGGTTTTATCCTAATCCTCAGGTGCTACCTGAATTTTGATTATAACCGCTAAAACTATCCAAGAATGAGAAATACTTCTTACCTGCCAATGTATCTAATACTTGATCTATAAAGGGAAAAGGAAAATGATCTTTAAGGTTTTCTTTATTCAATTCTTCGTCATCAATGCACACCCTCCATTTACCATTCTTTTTAGGCACAATTACCAAAGGAGAAACCCATTGGCTATCTGAAATTGAGTAAATGAAGTTTACATTCAACAATTTTTGGAGCTCTTCTTTTACAATCTCCCTAAGGTTTGGATTCATCTTTCTCTGAGGTTTTTTGATAGGTCTACTATTTTCCTTAATATAGATATGCTGGATACAATTCTTAGGATCAATGCCTTTCATGTCAGTGTATTCCCATGCAAATGCAATAGAATGTTTTTGTAATGTTTCGGTTGGCTCTTCTTGTTGTAGTTTCTCCAAGTTTTTGTTTATGTTCAATGTCCTACCTAGAAAAATTTCAATTGTAGAGCTACTAAACTCTTCCATAGAATAAAGAGACATCTGCCTAGATGACAAGTATTCAACATTATATTTTTCTTGAAATTGTGTATGATCATATTCTGAAGATGGTTCAAAATTTTCCAATGTATTCAAAATTTGACTATCTTCACTAATTTTTGAAATAGTAAAGAGAGGCTGAATACCATTTTCATCATCAATCCATTCCTTGTCATCTATTTCTGTGATTGCTTTTGCTGGAGGATACAGTTTAAATTTCTTTTTTGAATTACCATCAGAAATATACATGTCACCATATCTATAGCTAATAAATGCATCAGCTGTGGCCTGCCAATGTCTTCCTAATATGAGTGGGTGTCTTCCTAGATTATTCTTGGGAGTTAAGATAATGAAAACAACAAGATATTCCCAAGAATCTAAGGATACTGAAATATCTTCTAATACACAATCTGGTTTGATTACTGATCTATCTACAAGTTGCAGTAAGGTAGGTGTGTAAAGAAGATTAGGAAGTTTAAGTTGCTACATAGTTTGTCTACTCATGATATTTATTGTTGCTCCTAAGCCAATTAATGTATTTGGAATTTCAATTCCATTTATATGTGTCTTGACAATTGGACTTCCTGGATCCACATATTTTTGTAAGGCAGTTTTTCCCATCATTATGTCTATTATTTTTCTTACCAAGTTGATTCTTTTTGCTTCTTTTGCTTTTCTTCCTGGCCTTTTTATACTCAACTCCTTTATTGTTTTGACTAGAATAGGAATTTCTCTAATGGCTTGTAGCAAAGGAATTTTGATATAGAAATTCTTCAATTCATCTAGAAAATCCTAGTTGGGCAACAAGATCTGTTTTTCTACCCCACTATCAATTTGTAGTCTTTCAAGAAAAGGAGTTGTAGAAGTAGATGTTGGTTGATCAATGATAGGAGTTGTGTTCACTAGTTCTTTTTGTTTTCCTCTTTCAATGTTTTGGTTTTGGAGAGGTGTTCCCTCAAAAATTTTATTGACTTTTAGAGAATTCTCCTCAGAAATATCTTGTTCTTGAATAACTACAGAAGGTATTTTCTTTCCTAATATCCTTCCAGATCTTAGTTGCACATCATTAAGATCTAGAGGAGTAATCACATAAGATGGAAATTATTGTCCTTATACCATGTAAGCATTCTGAGGGTTTTTATTGTTGGGGTCCGGTAATGGTTGGGCAGGCAGCTGATTTGGTTTCTGCTGAAATGGTAGTAAGAGTTGCTGATTTTGGTTTTGTTGTGGAGGTTGTTGTGGAAATGGCAATGAAAGTTGAGGGTTCTGATTTTGAAGTTGTGGCTGCTGATTTTGTCGCTGATTATGTGGGGGAGAAAAATTCTGATAGGATGGAGGATATTGATAATATTGAGCAAATATCCCATAAGGATTTTGTATTCCTTGTGTCCACTGTTAAGATTGAGGTTGAGGTTGAGGTTGAGGCCAAGGTTGCTGCCAAGAATTCCAATTTGGTGGGGGTTGAAGATACATTTGATTGTTAAATCCCTGATTTTGTGTCCCCAACCAAGGTCTTCTTGTAACAAAACAAAGAGATTCTGTAGAATTTGGGACTGTTTCCTCTTGAAAGACAACCTTAAGACCTGGGATTGAAGGACAACCCTGGGTCTCATGGCTTTCCGAACAAATCATACAAGTTTCTAAAATTTTTGCATCTAAAGGACATTCCCTTAAAGCATGTTCTTTT
Source organism: Pinus tabuliformis (assembly GCA_031772625.1). Classification (NCBI taxonomy): domain Eukaryota; kingdom Viridiplantae; phylum Streptophyta; class Pinopsida; order Pinales; family Pinaceae; genus Pinus; species Pinus tabuliformis. The sequence goes on from CM062811.1 coordinate 310,043,157, forward strand.
TCTGCTTTTTGGACAAAAAATGGCTAAAGCATCAACCTCCTTTTTCTACTTGTTTTTAGTTTTAAGGGTGTCTAGTTGCTCACTACGGCTCCCTAGAATGCCATTTTTAAACTCATCAAGCATATTGCCAATTTCTGCCCTACTTACAAATCCAGTTGCAAATTTGTTTTCTCTAACAAGAGAAGGATCTCCTGGCCCTTTCCCTGTTTTAGATTTCTCTCTTGAGAGATGAACACATAGTTCTCCTATATCACTCAATGAAAGTTGAGAGATATCTCCCTTCCCCATCAAGTTAAGGATATCTATCCACTCATCTCTAATGGCTTTTAATAAAAGAGATTTCAAATTTTCTTCATCTAAATTGTTTATCTTTGCTATTTTCAAATTATAGTTGAATCTCCCAATCAAATCTTCTATGTTTTCATCCTCTCTTTGAATCATTTTGAACACCTCGTATTTATGATTAGTAGGCATGCAATAATCCAAGTACCTATGAAAAAATGCCTTTTTCATGTCATTCCATGTTCTAATGGATTGAGTGAATAACCCCATGAACCATTTCAAAGAAGCTCCTTTCAGTGTTGAAGGAAACAAAAGTTTTTGAGAGTCTTCTAGATAGTCATAAGTTCTACACAAGACTTCAAACTCAAACAAAATTTTTTTAAGGTCCTCACTTCTCAAACCATGGAAGTTTGGGAGGATAAAAGGTGAAATATTTTTCATTATGGAATATGTTTCCCCATCCACTATAGGGAATCCGAAAGTGATATCTATTTCCCTATTTCCTCTGCCTCCTCCATTATTACCTCTACCTCCTCCATTATTTCCTCTACCTCTCCCTGTACCCCCCTCTAAACAGTGAGAATTCTCCATCTTGTTCCTCTTCTTCCATTATAGTTTCTTTAAAGTCAATATAGGTTTCAACTTGTAAGGTTATTCCCTCCTCCTCTATCTCTTCTACTAATGGACTATGGGAGAGAGGTTCTACTTCTTCTTCTCCACCAGGTACTCCTAATTCTTCAACTATAATGGGCTCTCTAGTGGAGGTAAGAAAAACTATCCCTGTTGTTGGAGATTCGAAATTTTTCTCCCCTATGACTATCTTTGTAGATGAAGTAGGAGATTCCTCAGATTGGATTTCTGCCCTTGGAATTTCAGGAGTCCTATGGCTGGGAGTATGAGTTTGGGATGTATGTTTGTCTTTTTTTCTCTTGGTGGAGTGGATGGTGTTGTAGGAATTGAACTTCTGCCCCTAGCTATAAATCTACCCCTAGAGTCTCTTTCTCTATGCATGTCATTTTTTTGTTTTGAATGTAAGAGATAAGGCTACCTAGTTACACTTCCCCAGAAACAACGACAAAATGTTTGGTCAATTTAGTGTCCTAAATTGCTTTACATAAATTATCAATCCGGGTATCATAAACCGATGAAGTGTAGTGCACTGTTTGTGCTAGATAACCATTATTACTTCGTTGTTTTTATGTTTTATGTTGTTTTGGGGGTTTTTGGGTCCTTTAATCCCTAATGATGCACAATGTAACTATCAAAATCTTAAATCTAACTTCTGTAAGGACTGCTAAAAATCTAAAAATGAAAAAAAAAAATAGCTTAAGGAAGACTTGAGCGCAAAAGTTTAAGCAAGAAATGAAAACAGAGTTTCTATTCCTATTTTATCATTATTCCCAAATCATGATCTTAAAAACTGAAATTGAAATTGCAACTAGTGTCTAATCTATCATAGAAACAAAGCTAAATGAAATACTTAATTACCCTGCCTCTCAATTTTGGGAGAAAATCTCCTTGTGATGACATTTGAGGATGTCCGTACTTCATAATTCTAAGAAAAAATAAATGCAGGAATGCAGAAAAGACTCATTGCATGAATGAAGTATTCAACCACTTAGTTTAAGATGAGATATCAACTAGAAGGGCTCTTCAGAAATATTCATTAACACCATGAGTCAATAAACTAGCAATAAAATGACAAGAACAGTGATGGCACTTATCAGTCTATTTGAAAATTGAAAGACTAGTAAAGCAGTAAATGAAATAAACTAAATTATACTATTTACTTTCAACTTCTAAAACTATAAGGAAATGAAGCAAGAAGAAACTATTTTACACTAAAAGAAGATATTATGCATTAGTGAGAAAATGATAAAAGTTGCATTATAAACAAGGTTAGTACCAAAATGATTATGAACACTGTAATGAATTTACAAGTTAACTAGAAAAGACAAAAAAAAGAAATAAAACCTCATAGGGGCCCTCTGCAACTAATCGGGTTATGCGTGCTTAATCAATCTCCAAGAAACTACTTCAGATATCCATAAAACACACAGTCTTCATATTAAAATCAGGGAAATAAGTTTCAAAATTACAAAGCAGTAAGACTGAGCTTAATACATGAGGAAATTAGAACTCATTCCAAGTCCTTTAGAACTAATATTTAAAGAAAAATCATAACTATCCTTTGAGAGAATTCAGCTACAAGTGGTCCACGTATTACAACAGTTCTGCGTGAATGGATTGATCAACTACAGGTGACTTTAAGTCAGCAAGGTAGTTGCATGAAACAGTTATCACCAGTGGCTGATTCAAGTAAATGATGCAACAAAAGTTGTCAGGTTTATTAAATAGCCACGAAGAATGGACACAGAGTCCTATTGCTCCCAGGTTTCTTCATTTGACTCCACCTTTGACTATGGTCTTGAGCTGGTTTCTTTGTTGATTTGGGCTGGTTAACTAGGATAGGATCCATGTCGTGACCATTCCAGAGATGCCCATGTGGCCAGTTTCCTCGTTTGACACCTGTAACCTATTGTAGCATGAAGGTAGTTGTTGAACAACCAATTAGCTGTAGAATAGGCTGTGTTCCGTAGCTAAACGATAAAAATTTTATTCAAATAAAAAAACCTAAAAGAATAACATGTAAATCACTAAATGTTATCCTTAAGGAAATATATACTGGTCATTGATGATAATGATGCATTTTCTTCATGGAAAAACAAAGAAAAGGGATGAGAAGAGTTGATAGGGAAAGAGCAGTTTTGAGGCTCAACAGAGAGAAGAGACTTTCTAACTGATATTGCAAGGAGACTATCTTATTCTTGTCTTTCAACTACTAGGTCATAGCTCCTGTTTGTAATAATCTATTCAACATAATAGAATTTTGAGCGGCAACAACAACATGGGGTTTTTTTGCCCTAGAGAGGGTTTTCCACCAAAAAAATGTTGTCTCTTGTGTGCATGAATTGATGTTATTTATGATGTTTTTGATGATTTTATGTGCTCTTATCTATCGATTTCATACTAATTTATTAAGTTTTGTTGACGGGTTGTTGAACCTTGTACTTTGGTAAAAAGAAATAATGTTTTTATAGTTACAGACACTACTTATTCATGCCCCCCCTGTAAGTAGTGTGGTCATTTCTAACAATTGGTATCATATCCCATGCTCTTTAGTAAAGCTTGACCGCTTAGAGAGTAGATCATGGGATTATGGCAAAGAACGGGAGGAAACAATCTTAGAAGAAGAAAAGTTGTAAACAATCCATGAATGATACAAAATCTGGAGAACCTTTTTTGTTGATAAAAGGTATGGAAAACAATATTTGCAGTGATGGAGATTTTCCTTGTCAATATAGTGATGATGATCTTGAGGTTATTGAATAAGTTGGTAATCACAGTTTTGAAGTTGATTCCTCAAGAGGTGAGGAAGGTGTATTTCGAGTCCAGGAATCTGAACATAAGGAGCTCAAAAGATTAGTGACCCTTGAGGCTGAAAACCTATGTTGCACAGGTACCCGCACCCGGGAGTGGGGTTCTCAAACCCGTCCCGGGTTCCCGCACCCAAGTACCGGATTCGGGTACGGGTTCTTACCAGATGAACCCAGAAGAACCGGGTTCTTCCATGAAGAACCGGGTTCTTCAAAAAAAAAATTGAGTTCTTTTCCTTTAATGGGTTCTTGGGTTCTTGGGTTCTTCGGGTTCTTTGGGTTCTTCATAAAAAAAACTATATTAAAAATTTAATTTTCAAATAATTTTATTTTTTTTTATTGAAATTTAAAATACAACTTATAACAAACGTAAAACTTATAACAAAACCTAAAAAACCCTAAATCAATTCTTGTAAATCAATTTGGAATGAAACATTTTTCCACGGTCCTTACCATCAAAACCTGTGTTGCACGGGTACCCGCACCCGGTTTTTAAAGTTTTTTACAAGTCCTGTTTTTTAACAATTCTTGTAAATCAATTTGGAATGAAACATTTATTCCCGAGCCAAATAACCATCAAATTATAAACTGTAAATGCACACATATAGGTTCAGACATTTTCGGTCAAATAGAAAGTAGGATTGAGACCAGCCATAAGCTGTAATCAGCTGATGTTGTTAAATGGCGAAGGGATATTTTGGACAATAGCTAAATTAAGTATCAAAATCTGCCAATTTCTCACAGAGCATTCTGATAACATCATGTTAAGATTAAAACTAGGAAAATATGCCTAAATCATATATGGTCTCTACAGATTTGTACACCAAGTAATCTCTAAAAACTACGAAGATGTTTTATGCTTAGATAATTATTATTAATATTCAGGCAGAGCTTCGCACTCAAAGACAAACTATCCCTCAAGCCATCAGATGGCCGCTGTGCATTTTATTGGGAAACAAAGACTGATAAGCGTGTTTTGTGGAAGGGTAAGGCTGCCACTATTTTTGAGATTGCTTTACCATAGAGCACACCATGCATGGGGCAGGTGGATGATTAGACATCAAGAAAATTCTAGACCAATATCAAGTTGAGAAGAATCTCCTATGAAAAAATTGTGTTTTTACATGGGAGAGACTAAACATTCAAAGCAAAGTTACAAGCTCAAGCTCTAGCCGGAATGAGCAATTTCAATATGGAGAGAAGTTGTCTTGAAATTAGAGCAGGAGGAAGAAATGCTAACACTCCTTGGCTGTGTAGGAGGAAGGGTCTGTACGACCACAGCCTGATTCATTGATAGGCATCCTTGCAAATGAACCTAAGTTGCATAGTTATTTTAAAGCCTGTGTGTGACAAAATCTGTCCCAAGTTTCACCAAAATAGCTGAGTCTAGCATTTATCCTAGTATGTATTTTGAATTTTCACTTTTAGTAGTAGCCTTGAGCTCTCTCACATAGCTGCCACAATGTCATGGTTACACCGAAAAGATTCAAAAGAATAGTTTTTTGGTGATAAATTTTGAAATTTCAATGTCAATGTTGAATGTTCAATGATGTGCATGTTTAAATGATTATCATTAAAGTTTTCTTGGTTAAAGTTGAAAAAATATACAAATTCAAATTTCATATATATTATTAATTATTAATTTATAATTTATAAAATTTAATTATTAAAATTTAATATTATTATATTATCGGACGAAACCACCCACCCTGTTTCTAAAAATACCGTCCCCGTCCCCGTCCCCGTCCCCACACCCACGTTTCCTGGCAACATAGCTGAAAACAGATCTCAAGCAAGGTTAATTGAATGGTTGTTGGCTAAAAACAAAGGTTTGAAGAAATTGCTCCAAATTCTTGAGGAAAGAGAGTTAATTTTCAAAGAAGAAAATTCTAATCTAAAAACCTAGTTGGAGAAGACAAGGAATATTGTAGAAGAGATTGAAAACTAGCCAAGGGAACAAATCAGAAAATTTGAAGCAAAAAAAGATGAAAGTAGATTAATCCAAAAAGAAGCAAATGAGGAAAAAATCAAAAAATATTAAGGCAAAAATTTACAGCAACACTGAAGGAAAGCACCATCAAGAAAAAAATCCAGAAAACAGAACAAGAAGAGGTATGAAAAATGTGAAGTGTTTGAACTGCCAAGGATATGGTCACATCACTACAAATTTTAGAAGTAAAATAACTCTCAAGCAGTAGATCAAGGGAATGCAGCCTCGAATCTCATCATTCTCTAGGTACAAAAATGTCTTTCATGGTTACCATTATCTATGTAATGAATTTGGTCATAAAGGTATTGACTGTAAAAATAAACCCTTTCCGTTATTTCTTGGACATATCATATCTTAGCTTTGTGATAATTTAGGCCATAAGGCCGAAGACTGTAAGTTTCTTGTTTCTATAATAGACTCCAGACAAAAGGAAAATAATTTCGGTGCAAATATTGCCAACTTGAAGGTGAGCTCCAAAAGAATCTCGAGAAGAATGGAACATCCAAAAGAAAGAGATCAGATTATTAAAGTCTGGAAAACAAAGGATCAAAAACAATAATTGAGGCCAGCTCGGCCTGAGGGGGAGTAGGCAACAGAAGGATCATAAGCTCAATAGGAGATCCAAGAAATGAAAGTTTCTTTAGCAGCCGGTAAAAGTATCAATCATCTCTGTAAGTATTATGGGTTGAGGTTGGTTATAAAGCTCCACAAATTTTTTTCGATCGAATTCCATAGTCCATACTTGCAATCAAAATAAAAAGGTTTAGCATTTGTTTTGAGAACAAAAAGAAAAATATACATCAAATTCTTATTAAGCATGAGATTTCGAATGCAACGCTTGGTGCATTCCAGGGGATTGTTAAATATAGTGCAACTATTTTCTTAATGTTATGAGCATATGAACAATACAAAAATATGTTAGTGGCCCTATTTTAATGAAGTGCTAAAACATTAAGTGGATTTGGTCATATGTAAAGGATTTTGAGCAAGGTGGTGGTTGATCATAAATGTGTTGATTTAGTCTTAGTTTTATTGAATTGTTTGGGTACACATAATAAAATACATTTAATCTGGTCATAATGTTCTTAAGAAGAGAATGGATAGTGGTTTGATACAGTCATCAAAGTAATGGAACATGTTAACTGACTTAATGTTTTTTATCTAGTGATAATCAAAATGAAAGGGATCATAAAATAGAGGATATTACCAATAAAATAATTCATTTAAAGGCACATACAAAGAAGAGAAATGAATATGAAATCTCCTTTTGCTCCAAAAATTGTGAAATTCTGAGATGAAACATCGCCATCTAAAATTGTTGACACTACAGATGAAGTTGAAAACCTTCCAAGGAAATGATGGATCCTCGTTTACATTTTTTTTTGGGTTGTACCGCAACAATATTTCTCAAAATTAGCCTAGTTGTGAGATCAAATTCGTGTTGTCGCATGTGTCATAGAAGGAGGGCAGTTTGATTACGAGTTGTAGGAAGTCTCCTCCACTTTTTCATTGAATGGTGTTATTTACAGCTCTATGTAGGTATATCACGACATGGAGGTGCAAGCTAGACTGAGGTGTTATGGGTTCAAATCTCATTTGTGGCTGATTTACATGAATGCTCTCCATGTGGAGTAGCCACAACCTTCGATTATTGGGGGGCTCTTTTGGGCACATTAACCCCTTGAGAAGGTGATTTGGTTGATATCCCTTATGTGATCTTGAAGTATCCCAACCAGGCATGCATTTTTCCTTCCTCAGCACCAGTATAGGTGGTCACATGGAATTCCATAGCCACAATCTACTTGGTCAAAATGAAATTTATAAAAAATATACAGAGAGTTTTTAACTACAATGCGATTCTAATGAGTGCAACTTTGAGGATCAAAGAGTTTTCCTACAAGTCCACATGTAGTAGTAAAGTCTACAGGGTGTACAAAACTAGAGATCCATGCAGGGCATTGATGAGATGTTATTGATTTGGATGGGAAAGAAATTTATGTGACGAACTCTTTTTTTAGTGCATGGGATCGTCAATTCAAACCCGGAACTTGTCGAGAAACAATCTCATATGTTGCAGATTGATTGTGATACAAAGAAGTGGAATGGAGTGTGTGTACGTCATCGCTGAGAATGGTGCTGAGGTATTTGTCAAGCCATGTACAAAGAAATGTGACTTCTCCCAGTCCAGAACACTGTCAATAAGATGTTGCATTGGTGCGTTGACATGAGACCACACAACAGCAAGGCCACTACGCAACTCCTCGACAAGATCACGCAGGAGCAGAGCTTCATGTCATCATGACGGTGGTGTGTGAGTGTAAGAAAAATATACGTATTAATACTAGGAGAGGGTCAGCTCAATGATTGTAGAAAAAGGATTTAGATCGTGTACGACAGCTTTGGCTGGTGCTGCAAAATATTATCATCCTTCCCATTTGCTGCAAGTTAACGTCATCGAGGGACGTCCTTCTCTCATAGCTTCAAGTCCAACCAAAACTCCTATTTACTGGGGAATATTATCTTATATATAAAGGGGATAGCACGCCTTTAGTAGGTGGGAAAAAACCTCACACCTCGGTTTCATAAGAGGGCTCATGAACTAGCTCACCACCATGGCACATTGATGACAAGGATGGTCACTATAACTTGGAACTTGAAGAGAATTTGGTGCCTCGATACAAAATACTTAACAAAATGGGTGAAGGAATATTTGGTAAAGTGTGGGGATTTTGGGGTCCAAAATCAACGGATCTTGTGGCAATAAAAATCGTTCGTGGATTACAAAAAAGCAAGAGGCGAACAATTGGATGAATTAGTTGGTTACAAGGTTCACTTAGAGGGCACAAGAGGGAAAAATGTGTACTTTCTTTTCTGTAAAACTTCTATTTTACACAAAAGATTTCTAGTGGATAGGGAATTGAAAGGTGTAAGTCATGTGATTATGGATGAAATTCATGACCATGGCATGAATGAATATTTTATTTTGATTCTCTTGAGAGATATTCTTCCTCGACCCCTAGACCTCAAGCTAATTCTTATGAGTGCCACCTTGAATGTCTTTTCCTCTTTCTTTGGAGGAGCACCAAAAATTCATATACCACGATTTACGGACCCAATAAGAGCACATTTTTAGAAAAATATTTTTTGCTATACAAATTGACTAAAATATCCAAATTTTCTGAACATTAGTCTACATTACTGAGAAGAGTAGAAAATACAAATTGTTTGAAGTGTGTTCAACATGAAATGCAAGAGGGTAGAAAGAATGGAGGGCTATCACTTATTACATGACAGACATTGATTGTCTTATTGCTGAAATTAATTCTTGTTGTTGAAGTTGTCCAAGTTGTTATTTGGAAAAGAAGTGTTATTATGTGAATATCAAGTCCATAGAGTCTTGGTATCTTGTAAAATGCAGATGAAGCCTTGTAATATGGTGTTGGTCATGTCATTGGTTGAGATAAAAAGAGTCATGATGTAAATGTTGATTTCTTGGAGTCTTTGGTGATAATTACTTACTTCAATCATATAAAATTCCTTTGAGGCCCTATAAATATGTTTTTGGCCAAGTCCTTGGTCAAGAGTCGTTCCTTCGTTCCTTGAGGTCTAGCCTTCAAAAAGAAGGAATTGATTGCAAGATGACAATGATGACATCAATTCAAGTACATGGTCATGGGGAGCACGTTTTTTATGCACTTGTTGATTAGATTTAGATGTGATGTTGTTGTATGGATGACTATGTATGTTGCTTCTGCTTGAGAGTGATGATGGTGTACATGGAGCTTACTGTTGAGTTTGATGTTTCCATTCACTGTGTTAGAGATTGTTGATAGTTTGTTGCTACCTAAGATAATGTTGTTGATGATGATGGTATTTGAAAATTTTGTTGGTGCTATTGCTGAGTTGAGCGATGTTGTTTCTTGTTGCTTCTTTAGATGAGAGTTGAGTTTATTGTTGTTTATTTAGGAGAGAGATGTTGCTATGGTTGGTGCTATTGATCTTGTTACTTCTTGCCACTCCTTCTACTACTTATGATGTGTTATTGTTGTTGATGATATCATGTCTTGTTTAGCTATTTCTTATGCTTTGATTTATTGTTACTTCCATGTCATGGAGATTTTTTTGATGCTACTTCAGGAGAGAGAGAGTGTGTCTATAGGTTTATTGTTTCTATTTCATGTTGCATGTTGCTATGAACAGTGAGTCATATTGTTGTTTTTTGATTTGGCTCGTGTTCACAGGGAGTTATTGATTTCATCATTACCAGTGATGTTAAAGTGGGAGTGCTTGAGGAGATCAATTGTTTAGAGGACAAGATGAGTTGGATGGTTCAACAAGGGTTTTCATCAATGCTAAAGGGGGAGATTGTTCGCATTAATATAGTTGTAGGTGCATTGTTGATTGCAGTAGTTAATGGTTGGCATTTATGTCAACCTAGGCATGCATTGAAGTTGGCTTGAGTATGTATGAGTGTGACAGATGGTTCTAGAGCAGCTTGGTTTGTGACAAACTTGCTTATGTGCAGTAGGTTATGTTTCTTGGCTTGTTAGTTGTAGGATGTTTACCTTGGTATTGTAATTACACATATTGGGATTACTATGGTATCATTAACTTGGTATGGTTTGTGTGTGTGGCACAAGTCGACACTTGGTATTGGTTTGACAGGTATTAGCATTACCATGGTATCTGCCTATGTTATTGTCTTGGAGATTACCATGGTATAGGGATGCATGGTATTGACATAAACATGGTATTCATTCATGGTATTAACTTGGCACTTACCATGGTATGGGTGCCTTAGGTATCATCTTAACCATAGTATTTTTCCAAGGTATTGATTGGAGATTATTGAGGATATTTTGATATACAATTTTGTGAGAACATTAAGATATGGATATGGTGTGTGGAATGATTATGGGTATGAGTTGATTGATTGAGTGAGAATGAGTGTGTGTACAGTGAACTATATAGCATATTATACATTTTTAGTTGTGTTGAGTTGGCTGTCTATATTAGTTTATCATTCTCAGATTCATATCAATGAGGTTACTGGGTTGCTCATGTTGAGCAAGTTTGAGAGACCATTGTGAAATATTCTAAAACATTGTTCACATGGAGGTGTTGAAGGCATGAGGCTACATTATAGACAATGTGTAGATAAGGTGAGTGCCTTCTAGGGTATAGATTAAAACGAGAGATAGATTTCTCGAGAGTCTAACGTGTTGGGAGAGGATCGTTGGTTGTGGTGGCTTCCAACGAACTGAATTTCATTGATCATTGAGAGAAGAGACTTTCCAACCAACATTTCTACCAGTTTGTCTTAGTCGAGTCTTTCATCTACTAGGTGGTAGCTCCTCTTTGCAATAATTTATTCAACATAATAGAATTTTGAGCAGCAGTAACAGGTGGTTTTTTTCCCTAGAGAGAGTTTTTCACCAGAAAATATTATGTCTCTTGTGTGCATGCATTGATGTTATTTATGATGTTTTCTGATAATTTTATGTGCTCTTATCTATTGATGTCATATTTTTTTTATTAATTTTTTCTTATGGGTTGTTGAACCTTGTGCTTTGGTAAAAAGAAATAATTTTTTTGTAATTACAAACACTATTGATTCACCCCCTCACTTAGCAGTGTGGCCAATATTTCTAACAATTTGTTTATTACAACTAATTCACTTTAGAAATGAAATTTGATAACTTTGTCATTTTCTAGTGCCTTTCTGCATTTTTTTACATATGAACTAAAATTTGGACAGATTGCTAACTTGTTTTTCCATGCTATATATTTCAAACCAAGTTTGATTGAAAATTGCATAGTCATAAACATGAACATCTTGTATATTATTAAAACACTGTTGTTTGGTTATTATTTCAAATGTGTAATTAAACATATGTAACAATTCTTTATGTTCACTAGAAAATATGTTATCCTATATTGTCTTCCATTGCTTCGATCTTCTTGTCATATGACTTGTTTCGATAACATTTTTGTTTCTCATGTATTTTTTGAGTTCATGGAATGAAGAACACAGTTATTTTCTTACATTGACAAGCTTTGTATTAAGTTCCATAGTATCTTCATCAATTCCCATGTTCTTAGAGCTATAATTTAATGGCTTGCATAGTTTTCTAAGAACACTTGTTTCAAAAATGTCCTTATTTCTTATATGTTTTTCAAGTCGATGCATTGATAGTCATGATCCCTTGTTTGCATTGATAAAATTTGTGTCAATTTCTCTGCCATTTTCATTCGCATTCATATTTTGAAGTCATTCATATTAATTTCGCTATGCTTTTTATTGGATTCTTCTCTACATTACTTTTCGTTAACTGCTTCAATAGGACATAAAATGGTGTTTTGTTATACTATCTCTTTGAGAAGTTCATAATGAAAATGACCTACACTCGTACCAAATTTCATAGTATGGAATATTGTTCCATCTTTCTCAAACACATGAAATTCAGACACAATAACTAGAGTGTCAGTGAACCATATGCATATAGTTATGTTCAAGATATACAATATCCAATCATAAAATAAAAGGTCACCATCGATCTTCCCTTTTTAATATGGAATTGCTAGTTGTATAATGTGTCCTTCCTAATCCACTATTCCAAGAATTTCTTAATTGCATATTTGTTCATGTATATTTTATGCATTTTAATGCAAATGAATCATTATGCATCATTGCATTGCAAAAATTATGTTCAATTATGCGTTGTAAATAGTAAACATCATACTCATTCTCCACCAATTCAAATATTGTTTCAAAACAGCTTTCACCATAAATACTCTTAAACCCGGAAAATATCTTAGACATATGTCTACCCATTCATTTCTCTATCTGCATCCATCCATGTTCTATTTTTTCTTATGATGTTATATTTATTATAAGTTCATGTTTAGTTCCTATTGAATGTTTTTTCTTGCATAGGAGTGGTTTGAAATGTCTTACAATTGAATTCTTGCCACGGAACAATATGTCATAACTTTATTTGCACAAATATGAATTAAAATTGAAATATTTTTTCATTTTTGTCTTTGACCAAAGTATTATGGGAAATTTTATCTAGTTTGATAACCAATCTATGCAAAATATGTCCCCCCAATGTCTTTTTCTTTCCTAGCGATAATATTTGAAGCGGATTTTGTCATCCTTTCCAGGTAAACATTCAAGCTATTTATATTATGCATATGTATTAATGCATCAATATTGAATTCATCATTGTATGATAATATGGCTTTGGCCTTCCCTTCATATAAACAATTCATGAAATTCTCTATTGTTCCTTCAAGCAATTTTATTGATGTGTATCTAAAATGTAATATATTTTGCATACTATCAAATAGGCAATTTTCCATATCATATGCAAAATTGTTAAAATGAAATAGAATACGTTTCCTTTGTATTGGATCTGTACCATTCCTTACTATTGGAAACAAATTCTTCTCCATTGATTCTTTAGCAATCATGCTTCAAATAATATTGTTCATTGATGCTTTATCACTCACATTTAAAAAAAAAAAAAAAGAATGACTATGAACTATTGCCTAACGATAAGCACAACATAAACAATGTATAGGAAAATGAGAAAAACTATATAGATACAATTGATTCGCATAAATCTCATGTCTATGAACATGATATAGAATCAAAAAACAAATGAAACGCAAAGTCCCTGATACAGATATTCTAATACATGTATATGTTTCCCAAAACAGATATTGTGCATAATTCTTACACTAATGAGAAAAACGCACAAGGGTGAAAATGTGAAGTTAGGTTACACTTTTATGAGAATTGCTTGCAAAAAATTCATAATTGTACCTTTTCATCCGAAGTATTTAATATTTTCGGTCGAACTTGTTTTTTTTCGACAAAACAACTAAAGTTATTTTTCAACCAAAAGATTGGTCACTTAAACTAATGACAGTCGTGCAACGGATTTTTTCCCGGTGGGGAGAAAACCTGAGGACTATATTTTTTGGTCAAAAATTTGTATATATATATATATATATATATATATGTTGACCATGAGTACTTTTCATACTTTTCAGCAGCCTTTCGCAGTTGTTCGATAATTGTTCATAGTTGTTTTCGTAGTGGTTGCGCTTGAGGAACTTATGAAGGAATAATGCAAGTCATTTTTTGGTTTTCTTGTAAATTTCTATTGATATTTTTTGTCATTATTTCTTTTGGTGATTTGTGTTTTGTTTCTGCGGGATTGTTGGTCATCGAAAGAGCTCATGTAGCTAGTCTACGTTGGAGGAATTATGTCTCTCTCTCGTCCGACCACACAACAATAAAAAAACAAGGTTAGTTATCTTCATGTTTATATGACACCCTTTTGTTTCATATTTCTTAACATCCTATTGTAGGATTTTTTTTATAATTTCCTCCTGCATTATTACACATTTCTAAGCACAGAACCTAGTATGTGGTAAAAAAATGGTCTCATCAAATGAGCATGTCACTGGCATTACTATGAATTCAAATATAATAAGAGTGTATGTAGTATTTTCTTTATTGATTAATAAATCTCTTTATCTACTTCAATCCTAGGTTATTTCAATTCTTAGACTTATTTTAACTTAAATCTGTTCACAAGCAACATAGTTGGACATTATGAAATTGAATATAGATTTACATTTAGGCTCTCTATTGTCATGTGTTTTCAAGTTGAATATATTAGTGTGTGGCCAAATTCTTCTAAAAGTATATAATTACACAATGAAAATCTCACCATAGTAGTAACTCAGGTGTGAAAAATTTTCGAATTGAAATGTTTACAAGAAAGAAAAACTTTTCTTGGTGTGGCATGGAATATAGGGGTGAAGCCTCCATGGAAGGATAGAATATGAATTTATGTAAATTCCAAAGCTGAAAAAAATTGAATAATGATCGTTCATAATGAAGTTAAATGTGGATGAAGACTCTAACTAACTTATAAAATATTTTTAATAAGCCACGCCCTAACATTATCATCATTATTGCTTCTCAAACCCTTGGGAACCTTTGAAAATCTCTGTCAATTGGAAGGGAGTAAAGAAGAATCTTCTCTGTGACTATTTGCAAAATAAAATTTACTAGAGACGTGATCATGTAAACTTTTAATATTTTTACATGACCAACCTTACACATTTTAAAGCGTAAACCTTAATCCTTACATATTAAAAATCTAACATGCAATAGTAAACCAGTTATGTAAGAATACATTGCTTATGTAATAATTTTGAATTTTGCATGTATTGATCTCATAACAGTTAAAAAAAAATATTCCAATACTAGTAATTTTTTTACAAATAATTTTTTCTATGGTTAACACTATTCATGCTTTTAAAATTACAACTCATCGCTCTCCCTCTGGTCAATATTTGTAGTTCCTTTCCCTCATAAGACAAGTAACTTACATTCCTCCTCGCTCTCTAAAATCTCACCTATGGATTTCACCTTGTGCCATTCGACTTGCTTTACCCTATACGCTTCAAGTTTTGCACGCTCTAATTTGCACACCCTTGCTTTTTATTTCGCATGGAATGTCATAATGTGAGGTGCAATATATTTTTGTTGTTCGACCTCTATTAGACCAAAGCTCCTGTCTAAGAGATTTTACATAATTACGTTTAACACAAAATATCTTATATTGTGCGTCTCGTTAGCTAGGCACGAATCTTCGAGCTTTGTTTTTTTCTATACCAAATCTTCTGACATAATGATGTGTATAGTAGATGCATAAGAACAACTATCTTCTTTCATATGCGCCTTACGAGTCTCAATGAGCAGAGTCAAAATGTATTATCTCTATTATCATGATTTTCTTATAAATATATAAAAGAGATGAATTGGCACCTATAGATCCTTTTTTCCCATCACGTACTAGCCCGAGTTGATTGGAAGATACAATTCAGAGAATATTGAAAGTTTAAGATAATTTTATTTAAAAATAGTGTTGGAAAAATATAGTGCAAAAGATAAAAAAAAATTGTTCTAATCCTAACCGTTGTTTATTGATTGGTTTGATTTTTTGGTGGAATCAACATTCACCACCATGGAGAAAGCATTCCTCGATTTTCTCCTTGTATACAACTAGGATTGAAAATGTGGAGTTGTTCTTTTTTGTTTGACGTTGATTAATGCTTCAATGTGTTTAGTGCAAGCCATTCTTTTAATTCACAAACACAGTGGCATTTTAGGGAGAATTCCTAGCATGGACAAATGGTAATCATATTATTTTCAGTGCCATTCTACCCATGTTCTATCAATCATCTCCTTTGACATGCATTATCATCATGTATGCTTTAACAAAATTTGTAAGAGAATCACAATGCAATTGGTAGTTATATTTATGTGTTGAGGGAAAACCCTCATTTTCCATTGGTTCCTAATTTTGCGGTATATGACGTGCCAGTAATGACTACAAACCTCCTGCCAAAACCAAAAATGCATTAAAATTAGAACTTTATGTTTTCGCAACAACGAATGCAACAAACATGGTGTGACAACAGAAT
The DNA here is from genome assembly GCA_031772625.1 of Pinus tabuliformis. NCBI lineage: Eukaryota > Viridiplantae > Streptophyta > Pinopsida > Pinales > Pinaceae > Pinus > Pinus tabuliformis. Next base: position 310,059,378 of record CM062811.1, read on the forward strand.
TTGTGTGGGTTGACTATTAAGCCAAATTGTGCGAATAGATTAAGTGAAATTTATACACATGGTTGGTTTGGATATGCGACTAATATCAAGGTTATCTGATGTTGAGTTAGGGGCATGTTATCCTCAGGTAATGTCTTGTCGTTACCATTAACACCTGAAATGCGTTTTCATTAACACTTGGTTACTGGTAACATCAATACATTAAATACAAGATATTTACACAAATTAAAAATTTAAAGTGCTATGTTATAATGTATGTAATAATGATACTCACAATAATTTCGTTTGTTTCTCATTAATTATATCTATATTGTAGTTATTTATATATAACACTTTGCAGTGCATATAAATTCACAAATGTTTTATCCTTAATGGTTTAATTTATACAATGTTCATAACATATATTTACAATATATTTGTAATACTGATAAAATATTTTTTATATGCTTTATATTGTTCAATTTATACATGTTAATAATATATTTCAATGTACACTTATTAAAAGTAAAATTGCAATTAATCTATTACAACAATATATTATAATAAATTTACAATATAATTACAATGTTGTTATAAATTAATTAATGATACACTCTTTTTGATGTAGGAATATTCCAAGCATAAGAGATAAGACAAACAACCAATGTGACCAAATTTGAAATGTAAGGTGATGTGGAGTTCCCAAGACAACCCACGAACTTATGTACATAATGTCAAGTGATGTGGAAACTGAAAGTACCACATTGCCTTCTCATGGCCACTAAGAAAATGTTGTCATGATGAGGAAGGTAGCAAAGAGAGTCGCAATAAAGCAAGTAAGATCACAATTCTGATGACCCTAATGAAGGATAATCCCAACATAACTAAATCTCGAACAGTTGAAAATTCCGAAGCCAAATAATAAAGATTAGAAAATCCATCAACCACCAAAATGCTAGGAAAGAAAGAGCTTTTCAATATGTAAGAAGGAGGGTCCCTATGATTTTATAAAAAAAAAATATGGGGAGGGTTGTGGCAACAACATGACCTAATGTGGGAAGCCCCATAATAGATATCTAAAGAAAATAAAAGCACTAAACATTAATATTGTAGATACCAAAGGTAGAATGATGATAAAAATATTCATGATGAAAAAATGTTCAAACGTAAATAAAAATGAATCAAAGAAAAAGAGACAGGCTTGTAGTGAAGAGAGCATTTTTTCTTTCATTATTTTGTTTCATATTTTTTATTTGGTTTTGTTCTTTTATGTAGTGATCAAGAATCCTATTAAAAATAACCTATTATAGCCCTTGCATAATACTAGTAATCATAAATCCCTTACATAATATTAGTAACTACAAAGAAGCAAAGATTGCACTCAAAATAAAAGAGGTCAAGAAGGAAATCCTAGACCAAGATTGATGATAAAATAAAAAACAAGTTAATGCCTTCCTATGAGGTTATCCCTAGGATTTATGGGTTACCAAAAATTCACAAAGAGGGGATACCTCTGAGACCAATTGTTAATATCATTGGATCCCCCACCTCTGAATTAGCTAAATATTTTGCTAAGATTCTGAAGCCTCTAGTTGGGAACACAGAATCTTTTATAAAAGACTCTAGTGATTTTGTAGAACTTACAAAAAATGAAAGGGTTGATAAGGATGAGTCCGTAGTATCCTTATTTACCAAGATTCCCTTGGATGAGTTTGTTCATGTTATAAAAGAATTCCTTGATCCAGAAACTGCGAAACTTGTCGAGATCTATTCGTGTTCCACTTTCTTCAATTTCCAAGGCAGTTATTATGAACAAATATCTAGGGTCGCAATGGGTTCCCCCCTGTCACCAATACTCACCAATTTATACATGGATTATTTTGAGAAAAAGACTCTCGACTCATACCCCTTGAAACTAACATGGTGAAAAATATTTGTTGATGATACCAACTTAAAATGAACAAATGGTAGCGCTAAGCTTGAAAAGCTTTTAATCATCTTAACTTTATCTCTTCAGAAATTAAGTTTACTATGGAGCTTGAAGAAAAAGGTAGAATTCCTCTTTTAGATGTCCTCATAATCAGAAAGGAGGATGGTACTTTGGGACACCACATCTTTGAAAGAAAACCCACACCGAAATCTATCTTCACGCTAATTCATACCATCATCCATCCCAAAAATTTGGGGTCCTTAACACTCTTGTTGTTAGAGCCCTTAGAATTTCCAATGTTGATCACCTTGATTTGGAGATTAAGCACTTAACCTTTGTCTTTAAGGATATAGGATACAAGGCAAAGGATATTAAGAAAGCTATAAAAAGACCTGGAGGAAAATTCCTCCCCAAGGTCCCTAAAGAGAATTGCATAATAGTTTACCTTCCATTAATTTAATGGGTTACAGATAAGATCGCCAATGTTTTAAGAAAGAAAGACATATTCACTCAGTTTACGACATGTGGAACAATTAAGCAAAGAATGATATCTGTCAAGGACAACATCGATCAACAACAACTTAAAGGAGTTTATAAGATTGATTGTTCTTGCGGCAAAAGTTATATTGGAGAGACAGGGCATTCTTTAAAAACAAGACTTAAAGAACACTCAATTGATATCAAGAATGGGAGGTCTCCCACTTCGGCCCTTGCAGAGAATTCCTCAAAATCCAAGCATCATGTTTGTCTCAAGAATGCCAAAATTATCACTAGGGAAGATCATTATCAAAAGAGGAAAATCAGAGAAGTGCTCTAGATAAGGAAATGTCTGAATAATCTTAACAGGGATGGTGGGAATGAGATCAATGAAAATTGGCTTCCCATGATTAGGCATATCAACGCTTAAGTCTTCTGAGGTATAATATTTCAGGTATGATCCCTCTCTCTTGTCCATAATCTTTAAATAGTTTATGAAACTTTTTAACTAGCATCCATTAATAAATTGTTTAATTAAAAATCAATAATAAACTCTTAAAAATTTATAAAGCATCTTTACTAACATCCATTATTAAATTAAATTACTAATTATTAATAATAAATAATTAATTATTAATAATTATTTATTTATTCATTATAGAATAAATTAACTAAATAAATAAATAATAATTATTTATTAGGTAACCAACATTATTATTTATTTATTTATTTATAGTAAATTAAATTTTTATTATTATTTAGGTTAAATTAAAAATAATAAAACTTATCTAATTTACTTTATTAGTTTTTTATGGTTATTAATAAACTTTTATTATTAAACTAATTTAAAAATTAAATAAATAAATATCTTACTACTACTAATAATAATAATAATAGAATTTAATTATTTCATAATAAAGTAAAATGAATTTTAAATTTTTGCATAAATTAAAAATTAAAAATATTTATTATTACGATATAAATAGAATAGCTTTCTTATTATAAACAATTATTAGGTTATTAGTTTATTCAATATTAAATTAAATAGAATATTTCATTAATTTTGATTTTGTATTTTAGTTTTTAACTTTAACTAAAATTAAAATATTTATTGCCCCCGGATGCGGGTGTTACTGCGGTCATAAATGTCTCTGACGCCAACTGTTACTACCGCGTACTGCATGCAGCAGAGTAGCAGGGCTCCCCAGACCTTCACCTCAGGTAAATGGATGATCAACAGTTCGACGACAACGGTGGTGTCTGCGCATTTATGGTTTACTTGGTTCGAAGCATGGTGAGGATGGTTATATTCATTACCACCCAGCTCTTCCCTTTCACGATGTGTTTCAATTACTCTATTTTTGAGTTCTGGTTCGCGAATTCTCCTGGAAGCAAGAGAGTCCTCCTTCTCAGAGGCGCGCCTTGCAGGTTTCAAGCACATCTCAGGGTTAAGCAGCTCACTCATCCTTCTCTGGCTCACGCATTTTTCTTTTCAATTGTGCTCTCTGCTGTTTCTGTGCTTTCCGTCGCCCTTCTTTTGCTATTCATCATGGTTCGACAAGGGGGCAGGAAGAGACCCAAAGTCAATCTCGGTGATGGCTCTCGGCTTTCTCCTAGTAGCTCTGATAACCCTGATCACTCCCCTGCTAATCTCCCTCCTCCTTAGGCGAATGTGCAGCCCTCTAGCTCTGTTTGTCGGCCTCTCCCAAACAATGCCTTTCAGACCACCCATTTTAAATTCCAGAGTAACCTCAATCGACCTCTGATCTCTACCCACATCACCTTAATTATCTCTGAGGAAGAAAATCAAATCCATCCTTTGGCTTGCATCGCTCCGGAGCCCTCTCAGAGCAGCGAGCAGCATCTGACCTTGGACAGCCTAGAGAAAGCTTTGGTGGAACAGATAGGCCATATTAATAGCCCGAGAATTACCCTGCCCCATGTCGATATTCTCCCTACTGAGGGGGATGAAGCTCTGAATGATTCCGACCGCCCAATTTTAATCCCTGAGGACGATAAGGTCAGCGATGAATTTCTGGGGGTGGCTAGTGACCGTCTAACAGATGAGAAGACCTCTGGCAGGAGCAAGGAAGACTAAGGCCACGCGGCACTGTTCGGTTTCTTTTTGTTGTTTGTCTGTCAAGCAGACGACTGTTTTCAGATTTCCTTGATAAAACACATGGCTTATCTCCGTCAGCTTGAAGTTTTTGCTCAGTTTCAGGGCAGAAGCAATGTTTTACAGGTAGACTTGAAATCGCCTCTCGCTTCTATGCTCTCGTGCACAATCTCTCTCATCTTCTTGTCCTTATCTGAAATGTTTTTCTGTTATGAAGTTTTTTGTAGCACCTATGCTCAGAATCCTTACATTCTGAGGCGAACTTGCTGTGTACAGAGACCTCATGACTCTTCTGAGGTCTCGCTTACATGTAAAAATATTTTTATTTTAAGTTAATAGATAATAGTCTTTGCCGAGAAAAAAAAAAAAAAATATTTATTATTAGAAATAAATTTAAAAATCTTTGTTATTAGAAAATGAAATAAAAATAAAAAATCTACATATAATTATTAATATAATAATTTACATGTAGGCTCATGTTTAGTTCTTAAATTAGTCTATTTTTTGATTTTGTTTTATACATTAGGTATTTATTTGATCTGGTCGGTAAGATCCTCCAATCTATCACTCAATTTTGTCGTGAAGATCTGACGCAGATCGCCAATTGAACAGCAACTAAACAGTAATTAAACAACACTTGGCAATTGAACAACATCACAATTAAACAATAATCTATGATTGAACAGCAGTCGAATTGAACAACAATCGGATTGAACAATAATTTGTATTTGAACAACAGTCTGGCAAATGAACAACCGTTGGATTGAATAGCAAGCCTGGCGATTGAGCAACACTTCTGGAATTGAAAAACAAGTTTTATTGAACAACACTTCCCTCTACGTCGTTGATCTCCTCTCTAAATCTAACGGTCGCCAGTGATATCACACCTGGGAACTTGCACGATGTTAACACACCTCACGGAGCCGATATGATTTATAAGCCTTGGTTTATAAAAGTTTGGGTCTGGGTTTTAGACCTAAATCCCGATTACTTTAAACCCCGATATCCCATGGATAACAACATTCATTTAGACCCTACAGCTAGCGACTTTCCATCTAACACCCAGTTTAAACAATGGCTTAATACCGATGTTGACTATGATGTCAATAGTTGAACTTTCGATCAACTTTGCATACGGGACTTCAACCCAATCAAACCCTTCTATGATCTTCTACCCCCGTTATTAACATTAGTGACTGCAATTAACCATAAACACTAAGATTAACCATTAAAACACAAAAAACAGAAGAATTACCCAGATGCACTTCAGAACGCAGATACACAGAATAAACGAGAGTTTCCACCAGGATCACACACAGATGCACACTAAAACACATTCATTCAAAATAATAATAGTTACATACTCTCACCCCCTTGGTTCGATTACATCAAATTAACATACCTCTATTTCAATCTTAAAAACCCTCTCTATCACACCACTCTCACTTCTCGCTCAATCCTTAATCATCTCAGCTAATCCTTCTACATTACATTTTCTTCTTTTTGTGAGTTGAATCCTACTCTAACTGTTTGAACAAGTCAATCTTTATTTTAAACAATCTAACAATCAAATCTCTATTTTCAAGCTCCACTACACACCTACACTAACAACTTATCCTTCAATCTAAAATAAGACAATTTCCTAACTATTACAATAATGTATTACAAATCATTTTTGAGAGATTCAACCCTCTCGACCAAACTAACTTTTGACCACTCAGGTCAGAGAAATTCACTCTTTGAGCCACAACACATGAACAAACCTTCACATTGCTGGTTAAGTCTGGATGCTCCTGCATCAGACTCTCGGCGAAGAAAAGAATCATCCCTCATACTTTCAGGGTTTACTCCATACTTTTGCAACTCTGCTGTTGTCATCCAACTAACATTCTCCACTGGCTATCATTTCCATTTGACTAGATATTGATAATAAACATGTCCCCTGGTTCTTTTGGATACTCTTTTCTCCAAAACACCTTCCACCTCTCTCTTAACTGTCTTTGGCATTTGCTCTCCCAGTTCAAAGTTTGAACTTCAACCTCTGTAGTTTCCTCCTGTGGCTTTGTCTCTCTCTCCTTGTATGGATACAAATCTCCAACATTGAAGATAGGTGATATTCCAATCCCTTCCGGCAATTCAATTTCATAAGCATTAGTTGAAAACATTCTTAAATTCTACATGGTCATGTCTTTTTCATTTTTAGTTTATTGCAAGTCTTAGCAGGAAATCATTCTTTTCTCAAATACACCATCACTAAATCTCCCACTTGGAATTCTTTCTCTCTCCTTTTCATATATGCTCTCTATTTGTATTTACTATTGCTTTCCTGTAATCTACCTTTGACATCTTCTTCTAATCTCTGCATCTACTCTGAAAACTCTTCAGCTTTTGCACTTCTTGTCTCCTGTTTACCCAAATTTCTGAGCTCATACAAACCTCTTGGATTCATCCCAAAAAAAATATGAAATGGACTCACTCCAGTACTTTGGTTTGGAGTGTCATTATAAGCAAACTCAACCTGAGCTAGTGATAAATCCCACTGCTTAGGATTTTGATACACTAAACTTCTTAATATGTTCCCCAAGCTTCTATTTACTACTTTGGTCTATCCATCTGTTTGAGGATGGTATGTTGAACTGAAACTAAGGTTAGCTCCTAGTTTCTTCCAAAGAGTTCTCCAGAAATTCCCTACAAAATTTGTATCTCTATCAGACACAATACTTACATGTTATCCATGTAATCTTACAATTTATGAAAAAAGTAGATTAGCAATATGTGTTGCATCACTAGTCTTTTTACATGCAATGCATGTGCCATTTTGGAAAATCTATCTACCACAACATAAACTAAATCATTCCCCCTTTGAGTTTTAGGTAACCCCAAAACAAAATCCATGCTAACTACATCCCATGGTCGGTTTTGTATTGGCAATAGATGGTACAATCCTGTATTCTAGCTTCTCCCTTTAGCTTTTTGACATATCCTGCACTTCTCAACAAATCTCTTAACATCAGTCTACATCTTTGGCCAATAATAAAAAGAATTTACCTAAGCAAAGGTTTTGTCTTGTCCAAAGTGACCAGATAATCCTCCGCTATGTTTCTCCTTTATTATGTTTTCCATCATAGAACATTTGGGAATACACAACATGTTGCCTTTAAACAATAAACCTCCTTGGATAAGATAATCTAACCACTGACTTCTATTATGAGCTATCGGATTTTGAACTGCCGTGTAAATATCCTTCAAATTTGCATCATCTTTATACATTTCAACCATTTCTTCAAATCCTACCACACCAACTTTTAATTCTTGCAAAATAAAATTTACCATGATTAAAGCATCAACAACTTTATAAAACTTACCACTTGTGTGCTTTGTCAGAAAAGTAAAGCTCTGCAAAAACTCTACTCACTTGAAATGTTTCTGGTTCAATTCGATTGGTTGTTTATGAACTGCAATGCATGACTTTCAGAATACAATCTAAAATCCTTTGGTAGCAAATAGTGTCTTCATTTTCTTAAAGCTTGTACAATAGCATAAAATTCTTTATCATAAGAAGAATACTTCGTCTTCGCTTCATTTAATTTCTCACTGAAATACGCTATTGGTCTTTGTTCCTTACTCAAAACTTCTCCAATCGCAACTCCACTAGTATCAATTTCAACTAGAAATACTTTTCGAAAATTGGGTAAAGCTAAAACTGGTTTCTCTATGATTTTCCTCTTCAACAACTTAAAATTCTTGTCTTCTGCTTCTTTCCACTTGAACGGTTGATTAGTTTCCTTGATTGTTTCAACAATTGGTGCACAAATCTAACTAAAACCTTTGATAAATTTTTTGTAAAAACTTGCAAGACCATGAAAACTTCTTACCTCAAATATATTCCTTGGAATAGGCCAGTCCCAAGTTGCTTGGACTTTCTCTGGATCCATTTTCAATCATTCTTTAGAAACTACAAATCCCAAGTAAATTAATTCTCCTTTCATGAAACTACATTTCTTCATATTTATCAGTATCTTCTCTCCTTGCATAGTTATTAAAACCAATTTAAGATGCTCTAGATGTTCTTATTTACTTCTGCTAAAGACCAGAATATAATCAAGATAAACAATAACAAACTTGCCTGCATATTCCTTCAAGACTTCATTCATCAATCTCATGAATGTGCTAGGTGCATTAGTGAGTCCAAAAGGCATCACTAACCACTCATACAACCCATTGTTTGTTTTAAATGCAATCTTCCACTCATCTCCATCTCTAATTCTTATTTGATGATATCCACTCTTCAGATCTATTTTAGTAAAATTGATGGAGGAGCATCAAGGCCATTTTTCATTTGTAAATATGTGATAAAAGGGGGGTGTGACATTTTTATTATTTTATTAATTAATTTGTTATTTTTAATAAAATAGGAGACGTGAGGATTTTGTAAATATTCTTTTGTTAAATAAAAGGATATGAGAGAAATAGTTTAGGAGCAAAATTAGAGATTAGGAATTCTATGTATAGGACTTTGTTGAGTCCACACCTAAAATATAGATTAGTTGAGGATTAGGTGGAGAGATATTTTGAGTGAATTAAATGCATTATCTATGTATAAATATGAGGGGTTTTTGAGAGGAGAAGGACACTTGAATAGTTGAAGAGTGTGAGAAGTGAGCAAGGGTTTCTCCTTGGAAGCCTTCGAGCAGTTTGTAAGGGCCAATGAATTGTAAATCAGGCCACGGAAAAATGTTACTGTAAGTAAGTTCATTTTTATGAAAGTGTTGGGTTTGAGTTATGAGCCTTAACTTGGTCGATTCGTGTATGGGTCAATTTCTGTGTTAAGAGTTGAAATGATGAATTTGCTAGGATTCAATTTGCTGGTTAATTAGTGTGTTAATTCCTGTGGAATAATAATGGTGGCGCATGGATCAATTGTAATGTGGAAACATTGTATGCGAGAATTACAATATTAGTCAGTGAACCTTCTAGAGAACACTGAAAACTGAAAGCGCCTTCGCTGAAATCGACCTTCAGATATTAGATATCTGGTATCATAGTTATAAACCCATATAATACGGTGATGTGGGGTGATAGTTGAATGTGTTAATCTCCTTATGGTAAATGCAGATTCTGGTATGTCAAATAGTGGATCGATTGCAGAATGCGTGTAGCCACAAGAACTTAATCTTGTGCATAACTGAATAGTGGATATTATACCCAGCGTTATAAAATTAAAGACTGCATTTCATTATGACATATGTTTGAATGTTTATAAGTCGCAGGTTGGGATCGGTCGATTGGAGAATCGAGATTTGAAATAGAATCCAAGTTAAATTGTGTTGATCCACTACAGGTGAGCGAGCCATTGTGCTAGAAAGATACCCAGCAACACTCAAGCGGTCGGATTGTCAAAGATTGTTGAACGCAGACGCAGAATTTGTCAGGATTCTGTCTGTCCTGAATCGATGAAACAGTAATTGTTTAATGCAGATGTGCAGAGGGGAGTTTTCAAAAGTCGACTTGTGTTTCAGCTGAGATGTAGAAAATGTAAGGCATTGTTTCAAACACTGGTTATTCTATTTGGAATTCAAATAAAACGAATTTAATTGTTGGATTCCAGATTCACGTGAAGGAATCGATTAAATGTTTTAATGAAGGACGCAGGGTATTGCCAGAGGTAATTTGAATCTGTTGAATTCGATTCAGAAGTTTGTTGAAGCTCAGCTCTAATATGCCCAGAAATCGTGAATTGAAGTAATAGGAAATTGCAGAAATCTGTGGGTGGTTTCATGAATTGTCTTGCAGAGTAGAACTGCTCTGGAATGCAGATGGAATGACATTTCCAGCGTTGGTAAGAATAATCGTACTTGACAGAGGTGAGTTAAATCGATTCAGAAGTTATGAAAACCCAGTTCTATTGTGTTCAGAAATCGGGGTTTTTTTGCTATGTTTCCCTGATTGCTACAGCTGAATATCGGTGGATGGACAGAGTCTGGAAACGGAGTACATGACATACAGTGTTTGTAGGATTGATAAAAGATTGTCGGTTGATGTAATAAATCTGAATTCGATAGCGTAGATTGAGAAGTGTTAACCAGCGACACTGAAAGTCGATGTATTGGCAGCGTTAAAAGCTGAGTTGGACATTCGTTGCAGGAGTTCGGATGGATGAAGAAGCTGGGTAAGAAAAGAGAGATAGGCACAGTCTCTTCAGAAACATGGAAGCTTTGGATGAGCAGTGCAATTAAATATCAGTGAGGAAGGTAAGTGACTATATGGGTTAGCGTTGAGGTTTGATGAAAATGTTAAAGTCAGAGCTTGAGCTGGAGAATGGACAGCGTTTTGATAACACAGGCATTGAAATAATTCAAATGGAAAGTGATGGGTGAGTTTATGGGATTTATGTTGAAGGGCTTCCACATGATAATGGTATTGTGTGAATTTGCTAACTGTTGAGGTTTTGATTTGGGAAAATGCTGAGATCATTTTTATATGCATAGAACAGGAAAGATTTTGGGGTTTGCAGGCCCTGCCTGCATCATTTTTGGTATCAGAGCTGGAATGCTCTGTTGAAGATGTTTGTTTTTTTGAATGAGTACAGTTGAGAACTGAAGTGTGTTTCTTTGAATGCGTGATGAATGATTGAAAGGAAGATCAGATTTTTAAATTTGATATGCAAGCTACACAAATGCAGTGAAGAAGATTGCAGAAGTGGAAAGAAGACAAGATCATGCAGGATCTTAAAGGTGAGATGATTTTTTTGATTTGAAATTTATGATTGAAGTTTATGGTTGCAGAGAAGATGATGGCAGTGAACCTGACATTCAGCTGAACGCTGGATAGGGAGGACAATTGCAGTGTCCTGAAGAGAAAAGTGAGTTGAAGAGATAGCCTAGAGAGAGAGCAGAGGAGAATGCTGAAGAGGTTCCAGAGGCAGTGAACCAGTACTTACCAAAAGACTGAGTGAGGAGAGCTTGGTGAGGTAAGCGGTGGCAGAAAGAGAGCTTGTTGTTACAGAGGCTAGTGAAACTCATGGTGAATGAACAACTGATGAAAGAAATGATCATGGAGGATCAGAGAAGGGGTTCAGAAGAATGCCACAGAGGTGGGATGTATGATGAAGTCAGAAACAGAGAAATTGCAGTAATGAAGGTACAATTACAGGTACTAGAAGAATGGTTGCAAGAGCAGGAAAACCAGAATAGAGGATGGATCTTTCCACTGAAGGGAAAGAGAGTGATTTGACAACCATTGCAGATGAAGTTGAGGCAAATTGTGATTGCCTTATTGAAGAAGGAACTTAGAGTTCTTGAGCCAGAGATGGAATTTGAAGATTCCACATGCAGATCTGATCAAAGGGAAGTGCTGAAGGAAGCAGTCGAGACTGAAAAGTCTTGTGATTTTAAAACTAATGAGTTGTGTATGTTTGTAGGTATAACCTAGGGAGATGAGAAAGCTTTAGATTTTGTTCAAGAAGATTTGAATCTGAAGGCTATTCAGATCGATAATGAGATGGCAAGATCTCAGGAGGAAATGAAGACGAAGGAGTCTAATCAGAATGTTGGACCGGCTGATGATTGGTCAAAATTTGGTGAAGGTATGGAACATTGTGTGAAGTTTCCAAGTTCTACTCCTAATGAAATTGTTAAATTGTATAGGAAACTAGATCTTCAGAGAAGAGAATTGGAAAGATAGAGGACTTATGCACAGGTTAATTTGCTGAGGAAGCAAGGCAGGGAAGTTTTCATGAAGGACAGTCATGAAGCAGAAGATGGTAAGAAGGCGAGACTAGCAGATAGTCACATGGTGAATGCAAATCAGCACACTGATGTGCTAAAAAAGAAGTTGGAAAAGAACTCAGAGCAGCATACTGAAGTGTTGCCAGAGAAAGCTGAGGAGAAAGTCAATAAATATTTTCTGAGTCCTGAAGAAGACTTAAAATTGCAGAGAGAAAACTTGGTGACTGAATCAACAAGTGAGACCATTGGGTCTTGCGATTTTGAAGCTGACAATTTGATTGCGGTTACAGGTGATGTATAAGGAAGTCCATCACTTGGAATTGTTTTGGAAGAAGAAGAATTGTTGCAGAAAGAAGATGAGACCGTAATGTCTCATATGCAGAGGCTTGTTACTATGGGTGACAAGGAAAAGTTGGCTTATCTGTATAGCCAAGAGAAGACTGGTAGACAAAATTTATGAACTGCTACAGTGATAGAGGATGAAGCTACAATGTTGGAAAAACTTGATTTGATTGCTAGAATCAATCAAGATGATGATGAACAATTACTGAAGATTGTCGAAGAGGAAGATGGAGGTTATGCTGGAGTTAAATTGAAACATGTTGATGAAATGATGAAATGTTTGCTGGAGACATTTAAACCAAAGAAAGAAGTTGCAGATGAAATTGCAGATGACGAGCAAAAGAATGTTGCAGAGGGATAGGAAGTTTGGGAGGTAGCAACATGTGGGGCGACATTTATGGTGGCAGCTGAGGCAATACTAATAGCAGCAATATCTATGGGGGCACTGAGGCCTTATGTTTTGTATTCTAACAATTGTTTTGTGAGTACAGGTCTTATTAAACATGCTGGAGAAAATCTGTTAGACAAAGAAATTGAACTGATGAGGCGAATGATGATGAAAGTATCCCGGAAGAGGCCAGCAGCAGTAAAACAAAGAAGAAGCAGCAAGAGAAAGACAACAAAAGATTGTGAGAGCACAGCCAGTGGGGCAATGCAGCATAAAGTATGGAGACCTGGAGAAGAACATCAAAAAGAAGCAGCGACAAGTGGGAAGTTGCAGTACAAGATATGGGATCCAGGCATACACAGATCCGAACACATGATCAGGCGATCATGATTAATTTTAACATTGGGTGTCTGATGCAGAACCATCAAGGCCATTTTTCATTTGTAAATATGTGATAAAAGGGGGGTGTTACATTTTTATTATTTTATTAATTAATTTGTTATTTTTAATAAAATAGGATACATGAGGATTTTGTAAATATTCTTTTGTTAAATAAAAGGATATGAGAGAAACAGTTTAGGAGCAAAATTAGAGATTAAGAATTCTATGTATAGGACTTTGTTGAGTTCACACCTAAAATATAGATTAGTTGAGGATTAGGTGGAGAGATATTTTGAGTGAATTAAATGCATTATCTATGTATAAATATGAGGGGTTTTTGAGAGGAGAAGGACACTTGAATAGTTGAAGAGTGTGAGAAGTGAGCAAGGGTTTCTCCTTGGAAGCCTTCGGGCAGTTTGTAAGGGCCAATGAATTGTAAATCAGGCCACGGAAAAATTTTACTGTAAGTAAGTTCATTTTTATGAAAGTGTTGGGTTTGAGTTATGAGCCTTAACTTGGTCGATTCGTGTATGGGTCTATTTTTGTGTTAAGAGTCGAAATGATGAATTTGCTAGGATTCAATTTGCTGGTTAATTAGTGTGTTAATTCCTGTGGAATAATAATGGTGGCTCATGGATCAATTGTAATGTGGAAACATTGTATGCGAGAATTACAATATTAGTCAGTGAACCTTCTAGAGAACACTGAAAACTGAAAGCGCCTTCGCTGAAATCGACCTTCAGATATTAGATATCTGGTATCACAGTTATAAAACCATATAATACGGTGATGTGGGGTGATAGTTGAATGTGTTAATCTCCTTATGGTAAATGCAGATTCTGGTATGTCAAAGAGTGGATCGATTGCAAAATGCGTGTAGCCACAAGAACTTAATCTTGTGCATAACTGAATAGTGGATATTATACCCAGCGTTATAAAATTAAAGACTGCATTTCATTATGAAATATGTTTGAATGTTTATAAGCCGCAGGTTGGGATCGATCGATTGGAGAATCGAGATTTGAAATAGAATCCAAGTTAAATTGTGTTGATCCACTACAGGTGAGCGAACCATTGTGCTAGAAAGATACCCAGCAACACTCAAGTGGTCGGATTTTCAAAGATTGTTGAACACAGGCACAGAACTTGTCAGGATTCTGTCTGTCCTGAATCGATGAAACAGTAATTATTTAATGCAGATGTGCAGAGGGGAGTTTTCAAAAGTGGACTTGTGTTTCAGTTGAGATGTAGAAAACGTAAGGCATTGTTTCAAACACTGGTTATTCTATTTGAAATTCAAATAAAAATAATTTAATTGTTGGATTCCAGATTCACGTGAAGGAATCGATTAAATTTTTTAATGAAGGACGCAAGGTATTGCCAGAGGTAATTTGAATCTATTGAATTTGATTAAGAAGTTTGCTGAAGCTCAGCTCTAACATGGCCAGAAATCGTGAATTGAAGTAATAGGAAATTGTAGAAATCTGTGGGTGGTTTCATGAATTGTCTTGCAGAGTAGAACTGCTCTGGAATGCAGATGGAATGACATTTCCAGCATTGGTAAGAATAATTGTACTTGACAGAGGTGATTTAAATCGATTCAGAAGTTATGAAACCCAGTTCTATTGTGTTTAGAAATCGGGGTTTTTTTGCTATGTTTCCCTGATTGCTACAGCTGAATATGGGTGGATGGACAGAGTCTGGAAACAGAGTAAATGACATACAGTGTTTGTAGGATTGATAAAAGATTGTCGGTTGATGTAATAAATCTGAATTCGATAGCGTAGATTGAGAAGTGTTAACCAGCGACACTGAAAGTCGATGTATTGGCAGCGTTAAAAGCTGAGTTGGACATTCGTTGCAGGAGTTCGGATGGATGAAGAAGCTGGGTAAGCAAAGAGAGATAGGCACAGTCTCTTCAGAAACATGGAAGCTTTGGATGAGCGGTGCAATTAAATATCTGTGAGGAAGGTAAGTGACTGTATGGGTCAGCGTTGAGGTTTGATGAAAATGTTAAAGTCAGAGCTTGAGCTGGAGAATGGACAGCGTTTTGATAACACAGGCATTGAAATAATTCAAATGGAAAGTGATGGGTGAGTTTATGGGATTTATGTTGAAGGGCTTCCGCATGATAATGGTATTGTGTGAATTTGCTAACTGTTGAGGTTTTGATTTGGGAAAATGCTGAGATCATTTTTATATGCATAGAACAAGAAAGATTCTGGGGTTTGCAGGCCCTGCCTGCATCAAAAATACTTTGGTCCACTCAAACAATCCATCAAATCATCCATGTGTGGCAAAGGAAATCTATACGTGATAGTGATCTTGTTTGTAGGTTTGGAATCTGTGTACATATGCCATTCTCCTCCCTGCTTTGGACTAGTATTGTTGGCATAGCAAATGTACTAAGACACTCTCTGATTAGTCCCTTATCCATCAGTTCTTGCACTTGTCTTCCAACTTATTCATTCTCTTGAGGATTTAATCTGTACGCTTCTTTGTTTGGCAAAATCGTTGTTGGTATTAGATCAATATGATGACTAATACTCCTGATTGGTGGAAATGCATTTGGAAACTCATCCACAATAATGTCAGTGAAATCATTTAATAGGGTTTTGATTCCTTCTGGCAGATCATCTAAATTTGTGGAGGTTAAAATTACCCTAGGTCTCCCTACGACAACAAAATGCATTTCTTCACCTTTTCCTACCTCTTGCAACAGTTCTTTTCCACTCATCAACATAACACTGTTTCCAAGTGCTCCTTTTTCAGCATCATCCGCCAACAGTAGTAGTGTATGTTTATTACCATTCTTCTCCAGAGTATAACTATTTTTCCTCCCATCATGAATGGCTTTCCGATCAAGCTGCCACAATCTTCCCAGCAATACATGGCATACATCCATTGGCATTACATCACACAATATAACATCCTTATACATACCAATCTGTATCTCGACCTTGCATTGTTCTATCACAATAATCTGATTTCCTTTCTGCAACCACGACACTCTGTAAGCAGTAGGGTGTATTGTCTTCACTAATCCCAGCTTGTCAACCATCTCTGTAGAAACAAGGTTATCAGTAGTTCCACCGTCAATTATCACTTTACAACATTTACCTTTGGATTTGCACATAGTTTTGAATATACTCTTCCTCCGCGCTAGTTCTCCAGTCTCTTTCTCTGCCTTCAACAATGCCCTTTTCAACAACAGGGATTCTCCTACTTCAGGGGATTCCTCCTTTTCTATAAGTTGAGGTGTTTTTGGCTTTGCCTTAGCCACATTCACATTCCTCTGACTTCCTCGTTTATTACGAGGACAATCTCACAACACATGTCCCCACTCTCCATAGTAACACCGAATATCTCTTCCTCAGCCTCTTCCTTTAGGCGCAAATCTTCCTCTATTAGAATCTCCTCTCTATGGTGGTTTGCTACTTGAACTTCCTACTTCTTGTTGATATTGTTGAAACCTTGGTTTGGTAGTTCCTCTACGTCTTACTAAACTTCTCCCTCTATTCCTTTGACTTTGTTTTCTCAAAATCTTCTCTTCTGCCTTCAAACCTACTTGATAGGCATCTTCAATGGTCTTCAGACTCAGCAAGCTGATCTCGACCTATATGTCATATCTTAAGCCATTGATATATCTGGCTACCTTCTCCATGTCATCCTCTACATGTCCTACTCTAATACTCAATCTATAAAACTCTTCTATGTATTCTTTAACAGACATTCCTTTTTGCCTTAAATTTTGTAACTCTTTGAAAATATTTAACAGATAATATTTTGGCATAAATTTAGCTTTCATTTTACTCACCATTTTATCCCACTTCTTGACCTTGGACTTCCTTTTTCTCATTTTGGATGTTTGTAGCTCATCCCACCAAATAGTTGCGTGACCCTTCAATCTGGTAACTACAAACTTCACCTTCTTTATGTCATCAACCTCTTCATAGTTAAAATATTTGTCTAGTGCACTGATCCAATCCATTAACTCTTCTGCATTGAGACTCCCTTCATACGTAGGAATTTCCACCTTTGGTGTACCACCTACTTTAGCAAACATCTTGATGACTTTGATAGTTTCATTTTCCTCCTCTTCTTCTTCCTCAAAAGATGCTTCTGCAGCACTTTCAACTCCTTCATCAGGTGCTCTCCTCTATGCGGTCTCCATTGTGTCCATCCTTGTATGCAGAATTCAGATCTCCTCCAATAGAACTACATTTGCTTCAGGTCTTCCTCGACCTATGATAGCTCCTCTCCTTAGCAGAATGGTTACTGCAGTCAACTAAATCTCTAAGCTATGATACCAAAAATGACGCAGATCGCCAATTGAATAGCAACTGAAAAACAATTGAACAACAACTAGCAATTGAACAACATCCCAATTGAATAGCAATCTGTGATTGAATAGCAGTTGGATTGAACAGCAATCGGATTGAATAGAAACCTGTATTTGAACAACAGTTTGGCAATTGAACAATAGTTGGATTGAACAGCAAGTCTAGGGATTGAACAACACTTCCCGAATTGAATAGAAAGTGTGATTGAATAGCACTTCACTCTACATCATTGATCTCCTCTCCAGATCTAACGGTCACCACTGATATCGCATCAGCGAACTTGCGCGACGTTTACCCGCCTCACGGAGCTGATATGATTTATAAGCCTTGGTTTATAAAAGTTTTGGTCCGATTTTTAGACTTAAATCTTGACTAATTGAAGCCCCGATATCCCTTGGATAACAACGTTCATTCGGATCCTACAGCTAGCAACTTTCCATCCAACACCGGCTTAATCCCGCTGTTGACTATGACGTCAGCAGTTGAACTTTAGATCAATGGTCATGATTTCATATGGAACTTCAACCCAATCAAACCCTTCTATGATATTCTACCCCAGATATTAACATTATTGTCTGGGATTAACCATAAACACTGAGATTAACCATTAAAACAAAAAAAGAAGAAGAATTACCTGGATGCACTTCAGAATGTAGATACACAAAATAAATGAGCATTTCCACGAAGATCACACACAGATGCACACTAAAACACATTCATTCAAAATAATAATAGTTACAGAGTCTTGCCCCCTTGGCTCAATTACAGAATATTAACAGACCTTTGTTTCAATCTCAAAAACCCTCTCTATCGCACCACTCTTGCTTCTCGCTCAATCCTCAATCATCTAAGCTAATCCTTCTACATTACATTTTATTCTATTTCTGAGTCGAATCCTACTCTAACTGTTCAAATAACTCAATCTCTATTTTAAACAATCTAACAATCAAATCTCTATTTTCAAGCTCCACTACACACCTACGCTAACAACTTATCCTTCACTCTAAAATAAGACAATTTCCTAACTATTACAGTAATGTATTACAAATCATTTTCGAGAGATTCAACCCTCTCGGCCAAACTAACTTTTGACCACTCAGGTCAGTGAAATTCACTCTTTTAGCCACAACATGTGAACAAACCTTCACATTGTTGGCTAAGTCCAGATGCTCCTGCATCAAGATCGATCCCCTTTTGGATTCGAAACGTCGACAATATGCACATAATATTGTAGATGATCCGAATCACAAATTTCCAAGATATTTATTATTATTTGATGATTGCAAATGACGAGAATCCCATATTATATAAAATGGAGTCCTCATTTCTTATAATGAGTTACAATAAGTGGACTCAAAACCATAAGTACTTAAGACACTTACACAAACTATGAAGAATATTACAATAATGATAATATCTCCCTCAAAATGCTCATGAAATGGATTTTTTTACAATATAATAATGAAAGTTCCCTTAAAAGGGTTTACACTAAAATTTTGGGTGAATTAGGAGCATATTCTTCCTCAAATCACAAATTCAATAGCCATGTATGCAAATAGAATTAAGGAAAATTCCTTCAACAATTTCTTTTAATATTTGTTGAATTGAACTAAGGTGTTCAAAGTAGATATGTGATGTGGCACGATCAACGAACAACCCTTATTGCCTCATAGAAAAGTATTGAATGACTTATATATACCTTACAAATTAGTTTTTTATTGATTTGAATGTGGGTATAAACTTTTTAAATGTGGCATTTTTTGCAACAAAATCATACATAACATGATGGAAAATATCCATTGATAGGTTAACCTTCAATATAGTCCAAACTTGAGAAACATGACAATATATATCTAATTTCAAGGATTGGTATTCACATGATAAGTATAAGCTTCATTGAATAGGGAAGGAATCTCATTAGGCATGGAATTACTAATAAATATTTTAGTCTCAAGGGTATGGAGAGTCATGGGAGTAACTATTAGAGGATTAGAGGCCCAAGCTTGGGTTGAAAATCACATTAATTTTTTATAATGAAAAATAATTTTCTCATCATCGAAAATCAATGTAGTTTAGCATGTATTTGAATGTTATTCTTGTGCATTACAACATGAGAACATTTTTTAAGAGGTTTTCCCAATTTCATTGATTTGTAACCTGCCATTATTATTCCACTGGGGTGGTTCATCACAATATATCATGTAATATTGCATAATTCCATCACTATATATATTTATTTTTCATCATTCTCCCATAATATAATTTGTTTGCAATAAATAAATATATTATTCATTTTATTGAATTTGTTTTTTAGAGGGACCAGAAAACCCATTAAACATGGTTCAAAAATAGACATCATGCATATAATTTTCTTGTTAGCCCAATCCAGCATAGGCCATGATTACTTATGTGCTATACAATATTGCGACAAACATAGTCATCCAATGGAAAAATGAATGTACCCATAAGGACAACAAAAAATGAAACATATTATATTGCACTGATAAAAGGCTTAGGAACATTTAGGGAGTATGGATCCAATGGAATTATAGTTTTCACCAATTCTGAACTTGTATGAAACTAGATGATAGGCTTGTACTAGGTCAAAAAGGAGAAGTTAAAACAACTGCATGGAGAAGCAAATAACATTGCTAGTGAATTTCAATCATTTTGCATAAATCATTGTGCAAATGTTAATAAGATGTCTAGTGATCTATTATATGGGGCAATGCCAATTTAATTTTTGTGTGTGAAAGATGAATTGGTGTCAAGAATCTCTCCATTAAAATTTATTAATGGACATTGTACGATATCTTTGATATGTGTGTGTTTTTTAGTTATAAATGTGGTGTTTTTAATGACCATGTGTTTCTTTCAATAATATACTATGTGCCCCCACAATGTAACCACAACTTGGTAAACGTGTCATATTTTATAAAAAATTGTATTTAATTCTCAAAATGTGCACTTTAGTATTTGTGTTTTTAGTCTTCAGTATATTTGAAATGAAGAGTCTACACCACATAATTTTGAAGAAACCCTTGGATAGTTACATTTATTTGTCTTATTAATCTTTTTTATTCTTGATCTTTTTAAATAGTAATTTTTAAATGCATGAGGTAACTTGGGTTTTTTTAAAGGTCATATATATATATATATATATATATATATATATATATAAAGATCATATTTATATATATTATCTTTTTAAATAGTAATTTTTAAATCCATGAGGTAAATTGAGTTTTTTTAAAGGTCATATATACATATATATATCGAGGGTCTGGATCATCATATGAGAAGTCACCACCTGATTCCTTGAGGCGTAAATGAGATAGAGAATCGACTGAGTCTCATATATCGACTAGAGGGTGACTTTCTATTCATGTCAACGAGATTAGTCATGGATCGAGGAGAGTATCAAACTCAATCAGGGGAGGGCCATCATTTGTTACATCATCATCATGGTATATATATGTGTATGTGAAAGTTCTTACATGATATTCGTAGAATCATATGTACATACATATTGAATTGGTTTTTTTTCAATTCATATTTATTAATTTATAATAAATTCCATCTATTTTAGAATCATGTCTCACTTGGTCAAAGAGAGTATCAGATCAATCAATGAAGGGCCATCGTTCACATCAGTGTGGTGTGGTATATATATGTTTACGTTCATTTACTTAAATGATAAATAGGTAGAATCATATGTACATACATATATTGAATATATTTTTGTCAATTTAACTTAATTAATTTATTATAATTTCTATTTTTTTTAGAAGCATCTCTTACTAGGTTTTTTTTTTTTTTTTTTTTTTTTTTTTTTTTTTTTTTTTTTTTTTTTTTTTTTCTGAATTTGGCTACTCCTATATTAATACAGAATATAATTATAGAGAGGCTGATGCCTCAAGAGTTCTAGCCCAAAAGAGGGCATGCTTACAAAAAATCACTTGAAAAACTAACCAGAAAACCTGCCTAATGACTTGCTTTGAAACTTGATTTATCTGGAGACTGTAACTGAAAACCGGGACAGAGTGTTTGGAATCAGTCAAAAACTCAGTGCTGCGCAGCTCTTTCATGACTGGAAGATGACCATAAATAGGTTGACCCAAGACAATATCCAAGAGGACAGAACCAAAAGGCATTGACCATGACAGTAACCAAAAGACCGGAGAGTGCCGCCCACGCAGGGGAAACCGGCAAGTCAAAATTAGCATAAGACCTGATCTTGAGAATTGTAAAACTAGAAATGACTTTGGATCTGGAAGGGATTAGGCGTCTTCTTACAGCAACTGAAAAAAACAGAAGGTGCAGACCTGTTCATTCATCTTGCGAGGTTGGAGGCGATTCTTCAACAATGCGGCAGCCGAATTGGTCAGAATCTTCAGACTTAGAGGGTTGGCCCTCTTTACCTGAAGAACCACCCCCTGCAGGAGCACTCGGACCGGCATGGATGGTCATTTCCTGTATTGCTGAGCCACCAGGGTCCTTGCGTTGAGTAATCTCAATCTACGAGGAATCGTTCTTGTCTTCCATCTTCGGCTCCAAGGGAGCCCCTGGACCAACAGCTCCCGAACCGACAACGTCTTCACACAACTCAACGGTGATTGACAGAATGAAGGAGGAGTTGCCTAAGGATCAGGGGAAGCGAGAGCAAGCCGTGTGAGAATGGGGGTGGTGAGAGCACGCTTCGGTATTGAATTTCCCTCGACCCCTGCCACGACCACTGTTGGTCACAGGGTATCTATCAAAGCAAATTTCTGAGGCATCAGATGAAGGGTCCGAGGTCATGGAGGAGGGCTAGTGGGAGACATGGCCATGGGAGCTACCTCTTCTACAGCTCATCCTTGAGCGAACTCGGGGCATTTTGAAGTTTGCAAGAGAAGTGGAACAAACAGCAGCGGAGGAGTCTGAGAGGGGATGACAGAGGAGGATGTAGAACTGATTAATAGGAGCATGAAAACACTAATGGATGGCAACACCTTGATCCCGAGCCAGACAGTACCCTGATCTGTCTCTAGAGTGAGGAACTTTAGTCTCGCTAGACCAGCTTGAGCGCAAGGGAGGAGCTAGAATGAAAAACAGGTAGAGCGCCATTACAATTAAACTATCAAACTGGAGTGTGGCCAGGAGCTACATTAAGGTAGTATTTCATTTGTTGTCCTGAGTCATTAATACAATTCTCATGTGAAGCTGGCTAGTGATGGTGATGAGCCATGCACCCACCCTCCTCGCCACCGTCGTGCTGCGTGCCATACTATACACCCGCATCCGGGTAGCATCTCTTACTAGGTTGTCATGTGAGAGTGGTCAAAATTATCTTGGTGATCAACAAGATCAATCAACTCATGTACCTAGGTGTGATGGTGCTCAACCATCTCTAGGTACTCATGAATATCAATCGAATGATCATGATCCTCATCATTTTGGTAGATTATATATTAAAAAAAACTGTTAAAACAAATTTGTACATGTAAATGGATTTTATGTACATGTATGCACATAATTGTCTATTTTGCATGTCTATAAATACATTGACATGTTTAAAGATTTATGTAATTATATTGGAGCATAGGGCGAAAATGTTGATCGAAGTCAACATAGGTGAAATACGGTGATTCAAGAAGAGGACCATATGCCAACTACCGCCTATCCATATGATATTCCTGATGAGCTTCCTTGGGAAACAAATGTCCAACAATGTACATTACATAGGTGCATAACTCATTATTCAAAATTGAAGAAAGATCTTGCAAGTTTGGAGCTCCCTGCAGGGAGTCAACAAAGCTTAGAAATAGTTGTGCACTCTCTGAGCTAATTTCTTGATATGTACAAGAACCTTGGGCCAACAACTGATGTCTTTATATATATGATGAGGTGTAGAAAGGAAATAGTGATGGGTCCTGATAAATGGGCCGAGGTAAGTAGAAGGGTTACAAAAGCACATGCCAAATCTATGTTTAATTTCAAAGAAGGGCCGAAAAGAAAGATGCTCAAGGTGCAATATTTCAAGCACCCTGAAATAGCCCACCATTTGTATGATAGGTTCCTTGCAGTGTATGGAAATTTGCCATGGAATGATGAGGTTCCACATTATTTTGCAAAATTATTTTATGCAGAATTATTTTTTGGTATGAAACTTGATTATACTGACCTTCCATCTGAATTTTATGGTACTAGGAGAGGTCAGACATATGAACGTAAGGGTGCATTAAGGGATACTGAATTGCCTCATCCTCTGCCACCTTTGGTACCTCAACCTCCACGTCTAGTAAATTTGTGGTTAGAGATGGATGCCACTTCTCAGATTGGTTGAGAAGCAAGGGATGCCATTATAGACAATATATGGACTTCATTGACTAGAATTGATGTCAGTCTAGATCGACAAAGAGCACGAGATGATGCACGTGCTAATTTTGTATATAAATTAGATGAGGAGATAGATAATATGAATATTGAAGAGGTTAAAGCATACACAAAGCCTTTTCATGATGGTTGGTAAGACCTAATTGGTCATGATGAAGAGGGAATGGGATCGGTATGTGTTAATGTTGAGGGTGGATATTTTAATGTAATGTAATGTACATGTGTTAATGTTGATTAAAATACATTTTGTAATTTTGTTTAGATATAATATAACACAAATGTATCTTTTGTTCCCCATTTCCAATTAAGTCATTTGTTGAATGAAAATTTAGATAATATCATAGTCCCGAGTTTAGGTTAAAATCAAGATATGTTGAGACATGTTAGTTTTTTTTAAGATTTCATGTTGATACTATTGATTTAATTTTATTATATTGGTATTGTAAAGACATATTTGTAAAATAAATTATTTCATATATAATTAAATGTTAACATATTTAGATTACACCTGGTTTTTTCGATATACAAACACTCTCTTCCTCTCTATTAGGAGATACATCAAATATTCACTTGTCACAAGTGTTGAATATTTCACTTTTGTTTTTTTATAAATTGAAGCAAGTTTCATTAAAAAATGAGATCTTTATCTTACAGTTTTAAAATTTTAAAATTTTAGGTTTGGCAAGAGAGTTTCCCTTCTCTAGGGACATTAGTGATGGAGTCAACTATGGGGATAGGATCATCTAGATAATTTGAAAAGGTTGTTATATTTTTTTAATATTGCGAGTTTATGCTTTTTCATGTGAAATTTTAAATTTTTAATATATACATGTACATTTATTGTACAAGCCATTCATGAGGGTGCAATGCAAGGGGAACACCACGAGGTATTCCATGGAATTTGAAACTTGAGTCGGTTGCAAGGTTTGGATCGACTAGACAATGTGAAAAGTTGCTACTTGATTTTTCTAATATTGTGAGTTTATGCATTTTCATGTGCAATTTGAATTTTTTAATATATATACATGTACATGTATTGTACATGGTATCCATGAGGGCACAATGTAGGGTGAACACAATGAGGTATTGCATGGAATTTGAAACTTGAGTCAAGTGCAATTTTTTTAATGTTACGAATTCATGCATTTTGATGTGCAATTTTAATTTTTTAATATATACATATACATGTGTTATACAGGGTTTCCATGAGGGAGAAATCGAGGGGGAACACCACGACGTATTGCATGGAATTCGAAACATTTTATAATTTTTTTTAATGAGTAAATTCTCATTTCATTTTGAAACATTAAAATTTAAGTTTAAAGTACACAATCTTATGCATATAGGTATATTACACATGTTGTGCAGGACACCCATCATTCTGATGAGAGCACGAGGATGTTGATAGATCATATATTTCAACGAGATTCTCATTGATGAAATTTTTTATTTGACAATATTTTTATTATATTTACTTTTATCATGATATAAATTTTGGACATATTTAAAGTAAAACTCTTTATTATGAATTGATCTCTTTGATTCATATTTTTATTTGACAACATTTTGTTATATTTAGGTATATTAATTTGTAGCAAAGTTTTGGCCTAAGAAGAGAGATTTTTCCCTTAATTTAAGTCTCATTCACACAGATGCAAGCTCAAGTGTGTGACTGTAGCCTCCTAATCACTCGAAGGAAGGCTTATGGGCACAAATATGCCTATAAGACACAAGCATGAATCTTTGTGCATAAAATTAGAAGTACACCTAAAGGATGTCAGTCCTACAGACATGGAGCAGACAACAGAAAGTTCTATGAGCAGGCATGTTTTAATGTTTGACTTAATATAATGTGAATATGTTGACTAAACTTGTGCATATCAATATGACAGTATGATTTTGGCTCGTTGTTATAGCTCCAAATCTCACTCTTATGGTTTGTGATGCTGTACTCATGGCCTAGGGCAACCCCTCCTTCCAGACCTGGTCCTAAAATTTAAAAAATAGTGTTTTATCCCTTATACACGACATTGCCCTGAGTTAAACGCGTGTATACGCGGGTATGTGTATAGCCAACCCACGTGTATGTATTAAAACACTTAAAAAATATATAAAACTCCTCATTTTTGGGCGGAGATCGCGGGTTTTACCTACTGATCACCTGTTAGTGTCCGTGGCCCAACTGTTCCCAACCAACTCCTAACTAAAAAACTACTTTGGAGATGGTATAAAAAGACCTCAAAGGGAAGGCCTAAGGGAGGAGAGAATAGAGAGAAAGGTTATTATGCTGAGATTTTTCCCTTGACCAGGTCTGAACTCCCTTGTGCCTTCTGCACTTCCCCCATTTTGTACAGGAAACCTTTGTTTCCTTGTGTGTTGATGTTCATCCACCATTTATGACATCATGGAGAGAGTCATGGAAGGAGTTTTGTTAGAGGCTTGACTCGAGGCTGGAACGGATCCGGAAGGAAGCTTTGCTTGGAGCCTGCTGAAGGTGATTCAGGTGAACATATTCCTTTTTATGTACTTTATTTGTCTATAATAAAAGAAACACATGTCTTGGTTCCCGAAATGAATCTTCTTTATGTTAATGATATTCATGTTTAGAATTCATATGTAAATGGTTGTTTGGATTCCATAACTAACTACCTTTCTTTATAACATGAAGATGGTTTCTTTATAAGTTTTTTCCATGTACTGTTGTGTTCTTTGAATTGGTTGTTTTGCAGGACAAAAGAGAAGAAGGGAACTCCAAGAAGGGTTTGGACCCTAAAGGCCTTCTCAAACATAGGACCAAAGGTACGTACCGTTATCATAGAATTTGCTTACTATAGCATAATGGGTATATGAATGTATGTTTCTTTGAATAGATAACTTTCAGTCTGCTAGGGTTTCAACCCAAAAATCCCTAGGGGAGTAATTCTCTCTATTAGAATTGGCGACTCCACTGGGGACAACAATCTTGTTGTTCCTAGTTTGGGTATTTTTCAAGCCAATCAGGGCTTAGCTACCTTGTCTGCTTGTTACTGTCTGGTCTGTTCTTGGACTTTAAGCTTTTCCAGTTTTTTCAGTTTGTTTTTTATTTTTCTTGAAGCTTTTCATACACATTGTTTTTCTTAGATACAGAGGTGTATATACGCTTGTTTCTTTGAGTGAACCTGCGTATACGCAGGTTTCCTCAAACACAGTCGCGTATACACGCAATCTGTACTTAAGTACAATCGCGTATATATTGCAATTTTCGAGATTTATAAATCTTTTTAGTCTCTGAAGGTTTGTCTGGTGGTTTGAGTCAGTTTGAAACAGTCATTTTCCAGTATCAGTTATTTGTTTTACAGTGAGCATCTCGTTCTGAATTCTCTCTGATTATAAGGAGTATTTGTATTGTTTTTGTTGATTGCAAGCGTCATCGTTTTTGGATAAAACACAGAAGATTTCTTGCTAGGAATCTTGGCTGCTCTGTTTCATCAGGTTAGGGAGATTGAATTCAATATTTGTGTTAATCTTGCTTTTGGTGACTTTTTGTTTGCTTGACAAGATCGCTTTTTGTGACCATCCACTTCTTTGTTTCATGAAAGTTGTTGTTTGACACTTTCTTGGAATTTGTCTTTTTGATCTTTTTGGTTTTCATTGCCAAGGCTTTCATTGCTTCTTTTGATTGTTAAGAGCGATTTCAAACACATTTATTTTTGTTGGGTTTTCATCCACTGAGTGGTGTTGATTCGCAAAAGTGTTTAATTGCCTATTCTTCAATCACAAGTTTCAGTGTTGTTGAGAGCATTTTTTGAAAAGACTTTTTTGTTTGTTGCTTTGAAGAAAATCTTTTGAAAATCTTAGTTTTGCTTTCTTGAACTTGCTTTTCATTTGATTTCCTTTTAGTGAAGTGAAAGTGCTTTATGTTTGTCTTAGAACTTTTTTTTAGTGTGTAGACGAAATGAATGGTAACATCTCATATTCCATCTAGGCATTGTAAGTGGCAAGATAAAGATTGATAAGAAAGCAACTTTCATTTTTGGTTTTTAGAGTAGTTTTAGATCTTGCATACACATATAGTTGTTGCATTAGGATAGATTTGCATCCCCTTTTAGGCACATATAGCTTTGTTAAATTTGGTGAGTGTGAAGTGTGAATTAACGAAAAGAAAAGAAAAATTTATTTTATTAGAAGTACCTCTGAACCCTATAGAAATTGCTCTTCATCGAAAAACGAAAAAGTGCATGTGCATGTAGTTAAGTTTTTATTAATTTCTTTTGCGTCAAAAAACACCACTAGTTTCACTTCCGTTACCTTGTGACTTAAAGAACAACCTAATAAAATCAAGCGCTAACTAAAATTCACTAGAAATTTTTGTTTTAGTCAGTTACACCAACAAGATTAGGATTTTAGGGCCTTGGATTAGGCGAGTGGAGAGTTAACTCTCCAAGGCCATATAAACGTCAAACGTAGGAGTCTGAACAATGAGAGAAAATCCAATAGCGTTAGGAAGACTAGGAAAGCTCCGGATCTGGGAGTTAAGCACGAGGGTTTGTGAAGACAGGGAAGAGAGATACCCCCTCTCCTACTTGTCTGAACTTACCTCACGACTGTTCTGCCTGGGTTCTGAAACGAGTTGGTATCCATAGTTGCTACTCCTAGGGAACTACACAGGTGACTGTGGAGGGGAATCTCGTGGCACCTGAGGTTGACGTTGCATCACTCTCGACAGTACTACTGGAGGGCACCCTTGCGAAGCTTGGGGGCTTGCACTGGCGCATGCTGTTGTCAGGAGGTCAGCATAACTTCCTCTGATACCTTCGCTGATAGGACTGGACCCTCATCATCCCAGACTATCTTCGGAAGGCCCCTTATTTCACTTTCTCGTATTTTCGTGTCTGGTCTTAATCACCCGGAGCGGAAATACTTTGAAGTTGTTTGACTGGCTGTATCTTTAGGGACTTTATAGTGTGTGCTCTGTGCTCCTAGTTGGCCTAGCTTTCAATTTTTTTAGTCTTTAGTTAAATCATAACAAAAAATTCAAAGTGGCTGACCGATCTCCAAGACGGTCTCGAAGACTTCGTGGTCTCTTGCCACCAAGTTTAGAGCCTTCGCCACCAAGTTTAGAGCCGTCCCACGCCGGTTGACACATCGGGGATTGATCCTCCTCTCGGGGGCATTAGCAGCCAAGCAAGGCCTGGCACTTCTGAATAAGAGAGGGACACTCCAGTCCTTTCTCGAGTTCTCTTTCAAGCGGAAAATAACATAGAGGTAGAAGAACTTTTAGAGTCGTTAGCGGCTCCAAATTCTCCACTACCATCTAGTCATCCAGACGTACTACAATACATTGGGACTCCGACGCATAGACCGTCAAGTCCAGGTTACGCTACGCGCTTGCCATCGATGACCACTACTGGAAGCATGGCTTCTACGAGTGCTACGACTATGCAAACCCCAACATCGGTGCAAGGGGGAGGAACCATTTCCATCTCCTCTACTTCCTTGTTTGGATCTTTTGCTAGCACATCTATAGTTGGGTCTACCTCCATTCCGTCCACGAGTGGAAATGCCCAAACCAATGCTTTTGGTACTGGATTCTTCCCATTTGGCACCCATTCACAGGGTATTCCATCGGTTCCGTTTAGTGCTGCTACGTCCATGATGGGCGGATCGGCTTCATTCCAGGGTTTTCCTTTTGGAAGTGGTCATATACCACATTCCAACCCGACGGTAGGATCCATGCCTTTTTCTTCTGTGGGACAAAGCAGCAATCCTTTCCAAGGTTGGAATAACCATGGGGTTAGTAGCGCGGGAACTGGGAATCTGTTTATCGGCCAACAAGGGAATAGGCTGTACTCCACGGTTAGTATGTTTCAAAGTATTCCTCCCCTTGCTTCAGCTTGGAATCCGTATCAGGGGTTATCAACTCCCTACAATCCTTTAGGAGGAAACTTTGCTGGTTATGGAGGTTATACGGCCGGAGTTGGTCAAACTCCGAATTTTGCTGGACCACAAGGCTTGCCTTTTGGTTCAGCCGGTTCTACTGGTTACTTCGGGCAGCCTGGTGCCTCCCAAATTCCAGGACAATCTTTTCATAGCTTTGGGAGTTCTGCCCAGTCTGGGTGGAACCCCCAAGGTCCTCCTAGGCTTCTGTTTCTGGCAACGTTAAACTTGCCAGATCTCACTAAGTTAACAAATGACCCAATCAAGAACAATCCGGCCTGGCCTCCGGTCCCAACCAAACTCCCTTCGGACATTCCAAAATTCAAAGGGAAGAGTGGCGAAGAGCCAGGCAACCATGTAACCACATTCCATTTGTGGTGCTCATCTAACTCCCTTATCGATGACTCGATTAGGTTGAGACTCTTTCAGCGCACCTTGACTGGTAATGCGGCCAAATGGTATATAGAGTTGCCAGGGGGAAGCTTTACATCATTCGCTGACTTAACCAATATTTTCTTAAATCACTTCCAGTTGCCTGTCCGCTATGATGCCGGAACTGAACTTCTGGCCACCTTTCGTCAGGATAAGGCAACCCACATTTCCGACCATATTCAGGAATGGAGACGGAGAAAGAGGCTCATTAAAGCCGAAATCCCTTTGAAGTACCGTTTCGAGTGGTTTTTGAAGTCTTTACAACCCGAGATCTCCAAGGATGTCTCCATGTCTGGGGTCTATTCTGAGGAGCAAGCCATTTTTAGGGCCCAGCAATTAGAATTGATCTACTCTCAGTCTGGGATCCTACAAAAGTACTTGCCAGATGCTCCTGGATCTAAGGTTGATGTAGCTAAGTCGAAGCCAGGTCCGCACACGGATGGTATCGTCGGGTCAGTAGACACAGCTACCGTGAACTTGTTGAATCAATTGCAGCAGTTGTCCTTGCAAACTGCTTCTAACAACCAAGTCACATCGTCTAATTCCCCCGCTTCCCAAACTTCTTCAATAAATGTCGTCCAATCTGATCACCCCAATGGAAATCAAAACTCCAATGGGAAAAAGAAAGGACGAGGTAAGAAAAAGAACCAGGATGGGAATCCTGATGCAAATAAATCCGGCAACAACACCGGTGGTGGTAGAAATGAGTCGAGAAAGAAAGTCAAGTTTCCATGCAAGTTGTGCAGTGGAGACCATCTAACTCATCTCTACCCTAAGATTGAAGATGCTCGGCGCTTGTTAGGACAGCAAGGGACTTCTATTTCTCAAGTTGTGTTAACCAACCCGTTTCCCCAAGGGCAGCAACTTCTTGCTGGCGCGAGTTCGAATCCTGGAACCTCCGTTGGGGGCAACCAGGAAGGGGAAAAATCGTCAAATGTTTTCATGATGGGTTCTAACGTCCATGTGGCTACTTGGTCATGTGATTATGGTGAAGCCGAAACTTCCAAGGACAAGACTGTTCCCGGAAGTACTGACCTTCATATTGAGCGACCCCCTGTCGAGACTATACCACGATACCGAAAGGTTCCGCTAAACGCGCGACGATTAATCCTAATGCTAGGGCCGCCCAGAATTACTCCATTGTGGAGGATCTAGCTCAGAGTCCGTGCGCCATGTCCTCTTACTGCTGTGTTCTTTGAATTGGTTGTTTTTCAGGACAAAAGAGAAGAAGGGAACTCCAAGAAGGGTTTGGACCCTAAAGGCCTTCTCAAGCGTAGGACCAAAGGTACGTACCCTTATCATAGAATTTGCTTACTATAGCATAATGGCTGTATGAATGTATGTTTCTTTGAATAGATAACTTTCAGTCTGCTAGGGTTTCAACCCAAAAAGCCCTAGGGGAGTAATTCCCTCTATCACTCATAGATATAGATAAGAAGTATTTGACACGATGATTGATAATAACTTAGAATTTTGACTTGATATGTTTTTAGGTTATAGATCTCACTATGATAGAAAATGTAGGATTTGACCTAATGACTAATTATTTTATTTGATGACTAATGATTTTCCTTTATTATAATGCTATATGGGCATAGTGGCTTTTAGTGAATTATATTGATATTTTATGTCGACATAATTAGCTTTGACACAATGGTTGAAGTTTTCACAATTATACAACCTACATGACTTATTCTTGGTGTGTGTATCTGCATATAATGACTTATATTTTGATCTTCAGTATGACTTGAGGAAGTTTGGATTGCTAATGCTTGGTAGATGATAACTTGTTGGCATGATAAAGTCATAATTTGATAATTGGATGTGAGCTCTACTTGTCACTTGGTCCAAATAATTTGTTGCAGTGATATTGATGATTTTGATATTAGTTCTGATTTGGCATCTAAACTATGATAAGCTTACTTAGTTGAATTGATTGCATAATATTGACTTATGTAAATATAAGCACATTGGTTTTGTAAAGTGTTATTTTTGCAAAAATAATTATATGAAGTGATATCCCCAAGTCAAGTATGTTCACATTGATAGTTACCTAGTGAATCCAATAATATGTCTTAATCCAAACCTCTACTTCAAAAGAAGTCCAAGGTATGTCTTTGATTTTGGTTTTTATATATATATATTGATGATCTACTCTTGACAGGTAATAAGCCTCTGATGATAAATGTAAGAGGGATATGACTCCTAAAGCTAAAAATAATGAATCATGGCATGATGAATTGATTTTTGAAGTTTGGAATATAAAATCTATACTGTGAAGCTATTGAAGAGTTTTTGGAAAGTATAAATGAAAATCCTTGGGCACTCCGATCAATTTTCAAGAAGTTATGAAAATGTATTGTTGAACTTGACTTGGCAACTGACAGTTGGTAGAAGCATTGATGTTCTCTTTGAATACATGTCCACATATGTTCATCATAGAACCTGAGTGAATTAATTTTTGAGTCAGTTCATACATATTGAGTTTTCTCAAAGCACCCTTCAAGATATTTGCATATGATAATCTATTTTTTTGTCTGATACATTATTCCTATGATATGTGACTACTTGGATGTATGGATGATGATTGGATCATTATTGACGTGATGAGAACATTTGATTACTACCTTAATATCAGATTTTCTTTGACTTTTTTATATGGAAGATTTGTAGCTTTAAGCACTACTGATGTTGAGTACTATTGTTCCTAGCATAAATAGCTATGAGGGAAGATGAAGAAACTTTTTGGAGATATGTTTGAGAAGGTTTTGGATATGACATGGATACATTATGATGACAAAGAGTGGGAAATGATTGGGAAAAAAATCTCATATATAAATGGGAATAAGATAACTTCATTGAGACAGTGTTGTACAAAACAATCTTAGGCTTGTAGTTGGCACCTCCTCGAGAGGGAGGATGACTATGTATCCTTTTTGTGACATATATATTTTTGTTATAACATGATATTTGATTTGATGAATGAATAGAATATTTCTACTATTGCGAAATGATGATTAAGCTTATACCAAATATGAGAATGGTGATATGTTTCTTTATCTACAGAGGGCGGGACTGATCAAGAAAATTGAGCTGACTCTTCCCCCCTGTCTAAGCTCCTAGGGTGAGGAATTTAGATGGAGGGCTAGTGGGGTTGAGGGATCTCTAGAAAATAGGGTCATAGATGTTGTTCCCTATCTGTTACCCATAGGGTTGGAGATTTTTCTCCCCTATCTTGGTCTTTGTAGAGTATACCCCAGTTGGAACCATACCCACAAGTTGGGCTTGTTAGGAGTACCGCTCCCCGTTTGGCCAACCGGTTGAGAGTGTACTTGGGGGTGTAAAACCTAAGTTAATTATGATGCCACTGTTCTACCACATGACTGTTGAAGGTCATTTTTGGGAAGATCAATGGGAAATGGGGTTGATTGTGGTGTGCTCCCCTACATCACCTATTTTTTGATATGGGATCATATATGTTTAGCTCCCCCATGAGATTTCGGGTTGAGATATTCTCCTTGATATGGTTCTAGGTTGAGATGCGTTCCCTGATGATATGCTCTCTTATGTTATTTTGGATTGAGCTAAGATCTCCAATTTTGATGTAGGTCATAGATCTAACTCATCATCAATGTTCCCAAGTAGTAGCATTGGGCTCCCCACTAGAAAATATTCTAAGTGGTATAAATCCCTCCTCGATGAATAGTGGGTCGTAGCTTAGGCTCCCCTCCAATGAAAAATTCTTCTTATTTTAGATTTCATAATATTCAACATATGAACAGGGACAATCAAGAGATAAGGAATAAGCAAGAGATTAATCGAGATGAAAAGTAATGATACGAGATGATGAGATACTTGAGATTGGATATGATTTAATGACAACATACACATGACATGATGCAAGTGGAATTCACCATAGTTGAGAGGGAGTGTTAAAATATGCAACTGTGGTCAAATTCCACTTTGGACAACTCATTTAATGGAGATAATGATTGCATTGAAGTCCTCTTTTTGAGATAACTAAAATCAACCTAAAGGTCACTCAAATCGAATAAGGGAAAGTGTACTTATGAAGAAAATCCCACATGTGCATATTTGATCAGGTCAGCCCTAAGGAAAATTGGACACCCTTGGAAGGGTATAAATAAAAGTGACCTCAACCTAATTTAGAAAATATTATGATACATTCTTCTATTCTCTTTCTTGGTTTTTGGCTCGGATAGGTTTGAGGCATGTCTGCAGAGGAATGGGTTCGCTCAAAGATGAAATTGCAGGGTTTGAAGCTCACATGTCTATTTTATGGTTTTGGGCCTTAGTCGTAGGCATGACATGGGAATAACTCAATCGCAGTCGCACATCTAGGGTTTTTGAGTCTCAGTTGCAGATTGCATTCGTTGGCTTATAGGCTCCAAGGAGTGACTGGAACCTTCCCAATGGCATGCATCACTCCTTTTCCATGTGATTGAGACATAAATGATGAAAATTTAGTTGTCCAAATATTTCGCTAAGTGATCACAATGTTCAGAAATTGACCACAGATAGAGACAATTCATTGTAGGCTTCAAAATCATAATTTTGAGTATAAACATTGTTGGGTTCATTTGATGAATATTTCATAGTTGTTTTTTCTAGATAGTTGTATGGATGAAGATATGGATCATTGTAATCTCTTTTTCTAAATCATCCAATGACAATCTAATAAGAATAAGAATTTGAAATAGTTTTCCCCATAGTGGGCTTTTCCCTGGTATCCAACCAATCCTAGTGTATCTATGTGTGAAAGATTTTCTTTTATTGTTCCTTTATGTCTTGCTGCATTGATGATGATGATATTTCTCTTCCTATATAGTTGCATCTGTTGTTGAATAAATATGTAAATATGAATAACGTTATGATGTTATGGGGTGAACATAATGTGTTAATTAATAAATGAAATTATCAAAGCAAAGAACAATATAGCCCTAGGAAAAAAATATTAACAATGGAGCAACTGAAGGACCTTTCAGAGAAAGAAAAAGGCCGAAAAGATACTTAGGATATGTAGTGTATATGAAAAAGTTAATCGAAGCAGAACCAACTACCTTTGAAGAAGCCACTCATCAAGAAGAATGGAAGAAAGCAATGCAAGAATAATGTCAATCCTTTGACAAATATGTTGTCACTTCCAAATGGGTTTAAAAAATAAAACATTTCATTGGTGGAAGAATAGAAAAGTAAAAATCGGGATTTTTTGCAAGAGGTTTCTCCGAAAACTAAGGAATAAATTATGAAGAAACCTCTTCTCCCACTTCCAAGTACACTACTCTTAGATCTTTGGTTTCTCTCAATGCTACTATGGGATGGAATATCCATCAAATGGATGTCAAAACAACATTTCTAAATGGAACCGTTCACGAAGAAATATATAAAGAACAACTAAAAGGTTTTGAGATAAATAGTAGGGATATTCATGTTTGAAGCAAGCTTCTGAGGCTTGGTATGCAAGGATGGATGCATATATTTTAAGGATTGGGTTTGTCAAAACTTATGTTGATGCAAACCTCTACAACAATATAGTGAAGAATGAACTAGTTATTATACCTTTATATGTGGATGATTTAATTATTACAGGTGTGGAGTGTAGAATGAAATAATGAAAGAAAATACTGGCAACAGAATTTCAAATTTACTATCTAGGATTCATGGATTGCTAATTAGGCTTGGAAGTTTGGAAGAAACCTAGTGAGATATATCTTAGTCAAGTAAAGTACATAATCAAGATGTTACAAAAGTGTGGTATGATGGATTCTAAGCCTATGACTACTCCAATGATCACAATTCTCAATAAGCTTAGAAACTATGACTCTAGTCTTGTTGATCCTACAAGCTATCATAATTTGATGGGTTGTTTAATGTACTTGTTAAATACTAGACTTGACATATGCTTTGTTGTAAACGTTCTTAATCAATTTTAGTTGGAGCCTCGTCATGACCATTGGATATCTACCAAGAATATCATGAGATACCTATGTGGTACAATTCACCACTAATTGAATTATGATGGAAAAGACATTTAGTTAACAGGTTTTATAGATTCTGATTGGGGTGTCAGTGAGACTGATGGAAGAAGCACTACTGGTGGTTTTTTCAATTTGGGATCTGCAATGGTTTCTTGGATGAGTAGAAAACACAATCTTGTTGTGTTAAGTAGTGTTGAAGCTTAATATGTTGTTGCATGTGAAGTAGGAAAAGAGGTAGTTTGGTTAAGAAAATTCTTCTCAGATTTGTTTGGAAAGCCTCTAGATCCTACAATGATAAATTGTGATAATCAAAGCCACATTAGGATGTTTGAAGACCTCATATTTTAGTTTAGGATGAGAAATATCAATAATAAGTACCATTAAAATAGAAGTTCAGTAAAATATGGGGTAATGAAGGTACAAAAGATTCTGATGGATGAATAGGTAGCTGACATGTTGATGAAATCTCTTCCAAACAAGAAGTTTGAATATTTCATAAGCATGGTTGGTGTGATCGTTGTTACATATTTAGTTGATAGGAAGATATGAAGCATATTGTGGCAACATGACGCTTTGGAGGACACCTTGTCGGCCTATGATTTTATGTCCATATCCCAAAGTAGGGAGGGTGGCATGGTCATGGAGATCTAAGATTGGATACACACCTAAATCCCTGGGTTGGTGTTCGATCTTAAAATCCTGATGGTACCTAGAGTGGCTAAAGCTTGAGTACATGTTAGTCCCACACAATTAGAGTACCCTGGTTAGGTATCTAATTTGTAGCATTGTTTGTGCTAGAAATCTTCATAGTTCATGTCATTTTGCAATCTTCCATGTACCTTTTTGTAATTATGAATACCTCCCTAGTTAAGAGGGAGTGTTGAAGAATGTAACTAGTGTCATTCTTCATTTCTGTATTTAACGAAAAGAAAGAGAAAAGAAATTTTTTGTAAAAGAAAAATTGTTTTGAAGCGTGGGTTTCATGCTCTTTTATTTATTTTCTAGGTTAAAGCCTCTAATGAAGGCTTTTGCGTTTTTCATGAGTCCATAGATTCATTGTCATTTTTTATTAAATCCTTCTTGGGATTTTGTATCATGTAAAAAGTATTTTGTTTTTCAGAAGACTCATTTGTCACCCCTACAACAATCATCCCTATCCTCATGAAGTTGGCCTAGATTAGGGATATTTGACCCAATAGAAAGAGTATATATAGAGGGAGATCGACTCATTTGTATCAATCACTCAAAAAGTTTGATTTACAAGAGAAAGAGGCAAAAAATAAGGATGGAGTTAGGGATAAATAAGGAAGAAACTTGGGAAGACAAGAACTGAGGTTTTGGGCATCTCTCTCTCACACATATGATGTTACTGGAATGTAGTTGGGGTCAAAATTTATGAATCTACAACAGATTCGAAATTTAGTAGCTAGGGGCTGAAGTTCTAGATTGAACTTATCTATTTGAAGAACCAATTGTCTAATCAATGGAAATATTCCACCCTGCCATAGGCTCTTTGTAACATTATTATTGAAATTATAAGATTGTGGCTTAATCCTTCAATAAATAGAACACTTTGAGCTTTAAGATTTTTATCATCAATACCAATTGTGCCTTCTCCTTTTACTTTGACTGATGCATTATTTCCAAGAGAGATAGTACTTCCTCTAACTTCTTTTAGAGCGATGAATTTATTCTCATTACCTATCATATCTCTTGAACATCCACTATCTATGTACCATATATTTTCTTTTCTTCGAGTACATAGATCTAATCCACATTTATTCTTCATCTCTTCTTTTATATTTCATATCTTTGTGATTTCTTATTTATTTCTTTGCTTAGGAATTATTGAGTTTGTTCTATAGTCACTTGTCTTGTATCCATAGTTGTTATGTTTAAAACATTCAACATGATCCAATAAGGGAGAAAAAGAGTTATATATTTTAACACCACCTTCATAGGGGCTACTTGATTTGTTCCTTAAATATTTATACATTGATATGTCATAACATCCTTTTTTTCTAACATGGTCATTATTTTTGCAGGTTCTATAATACATAGCTTTATGAAAAGCATGTTACATGGAAGGTAACATCCATTGACGAAAGTATGGTATATGGATGAGAAGATCTTGCTTTGGGAATTAGTTCTTTTAAATTCTATCTGATTTCATTTTTTGAGAAATATTAGATCTATGTTGATTATTTACTCCATTATGGACCCTTCTTTTGTTGATTATATGAACATGTTTTTTTCTATTTTGTAGCTTGATTTGTGCCTTTGCTTGCATTACACCTGAATCCTTTAAGCACATTGGCATAGTTCCTATCCCTTTTCATGTCTTCGAAAAAACACTCTCAATGTGCATGGGTTTCCTCTATTTTGAGCATAGGGTGCATATCCACACTCTTTTACGTATTTAAGCTTCTCTTGCTTCCATGTTTGAGTTCCTTCTTATGTTTTATTATTCTAAGAAGGAGGTCTTGTCCTAATTCTTCTACACTCAGCTACTTTGTTCCCATAATTATTACAATTATAACATTAAATATGATCAAGCAAAGGAAAAAAAGAATTTTTTCTCTTGGGGTTATTCCTTTATGAGTTTATAGACCTATTATCCCTATTCCTTGATATATCATAAGATTATTTACCTCTCTTGTCTATATGATCATTTCTAATATAATCTCTACAATTACTATCTTTATGACCATACTTGGGACAAGAATAACAATATCCATTGAGTTATTTATACCTAGGTATATATGGGCTTTACGCAAGGAAAGGTATTATTGAGCTTGTTTGACTGTCATTGATTGGTTTCCTATGATTCTTTGCTTCATATTTAGAGATATTTAAATTATTATTATGGAAACTTGTTTGCTACTCCTCAACCTTATTGGTACCTTTTTTTGTATTTCCATTGGATCCCTCGAGCTTTTAAATGTAGTTGTTGGGTTCTTTATCTTCATATTTCCTGGTACTTGTTTCACCTTTATAACCCAGACTATATTTAATGAGGGAATATCTTTGAACACTGAGAATTTCAACTAGAGTTTTAGATGCTTTGATACATTTTAAATTATGATTCAGTTGTGCCTTAGTTTTATCTATATCTTTTATCATAGACATTATTTCATCCTCTAGTTTATCACACTCTTTTTCCTTCTATTTTAGTTATCTTGGGAGTGTATCTTTAATCTTGTTAGCTTCATTTTTTTGAATAATGTAACTAATGTCGGTCTTCATCATTGTATTTGATGAAAGGAAAGAGAAAATAAATTTATTGTAAAAGAAAAATTATTTTGAAGCATGGGTTTCATGCTTTTTTATTTATTTTCTAGGTCAAAACCTCCATTGAAGGCTTCTATGTTTTGTCATGAGTCAATAAAGTCATTGTCATTTTTTATTAGACGCTTGTTGGGCTTTTGTATCAAGTAAAAGGGATTATTTTTTAGTCAAAAGAGTCAATTTTCACCTCCACGACAAGTTGACCATGTCCTCATGAAGTTGGCCTTGATTAGGGCTATTGGACCCACCAGAAAGAGTATATATAGAGGAATATTGGTTCATTTGTAACACACACTCAACAAGTTCGATCTACTAGAGAAAGATGCAGAAAATAAGAGTGAAGTTGAGGAGAAAGAAGGAAGCAGGTGGGGAAGAAAATAAATGAGGTTTTGGATATTGCTTTTTCACAGGTGTGAAGTTACTAGACTATAGCTTGATCTGAAATTTCTTAATCTACTACAAATCCAAAATTTTGAAGTTGGAGGTTGAAATTCTATAGTTGGGGGCCAAAATTCTCGATTGAAGCTACATCTAGGAAGCTAACACTTGGATACTTTTGCAGTGATCATCTACTAGAAGGAATGGCTGACTTGGTGATTAGAGGAGGTCTTTGTCTATGTCTAAAGGGTCTTGGATTCTCTCATCTTGAATTGAATCTACTAGTGGAAGAATTAGACTGGGTTTTCCCATTGGAGGGGTTTTTCCCTGGCTGAGTGCTTACATCTTGTGTCTCTTTTTCTTGTGGTATTCATATACATTTAATTTGGTAATTTATTGATGAAATATAAATTAAAAAAATAATTAACATAATCCAACATAAATCTCAAGTAATTATCAAGAAATAGGAATCAAACCCTAAGCATTGATTTCTCAACATGGTTTTAGAGCTAAGATGAAAGAAGGAATAGTTGAAGATCACTTTGTTTGATATCAATTAAAGGAAGGAAATGCAACCTTGGAAGAAAATTTCACTCCCTCAATGGAAATTTATTTGATGATAGGACTCAATGTCATGAAAATTGTAGGAAGATGGGTACGAAGGACCATCTACAATCTGTCTAGGATATTCAAGAGTGAAGGATTATTGGTTGCACTTAAATGTAAACTTGATGATGACAGCGTGTGGATCATTGGTATTGGAGCATTAAGACATATGACAGGATAAAGTGGACAACTTCATAGTCTCTCTAGAGAATCATCATCACATGCAGTGGAGCTAGGAGACAACAACAACTATTAAGTCAAGGTCCTTAGATCTACATCATTGAAGTTGGAAAGTGGACCAAAGTTGCACCTCAACTACATCCTTTATGTCTGAATTTTGAAAAATAATTTACTTTCCATTTCTTATTTAGAAGATATATGAGATAGGGTTGATTTTGCAGATGGTAAAGTTTTTGTTTGGGGAAATGATTCAAGTATTGAAAAGAAAAATGTTATTTTAGTTCTTGAAGAAAGACTATATAGAGTTATAACACCATCTCGTCAAGTCCTAGTTCACTTGGACATGATTCTTATTGAACTTTAGCATAGAAGATATGGGCATGTTCATTACAAGATAATTCCATTTCCAAGTTAAATGGTACAGGGCATCCCCAACATCAACAAATACCACGAAGAAGTATGCAAGGGATGTACTTTGGGAAAGAATACTAGGAAATCATTTCCAAGCTATGACACAAGGTCTAAGGAGATATTAGTAATCATTCATTCTTATGTTTGTGGACCCATCTGTAATAAATATCTTGGGGGGAATATTTACTATGTGACCTTCATTGATGATCACTCTAGAATGACATGTCTCTATCTTGTTAACACAAAGGTTGGAGTATTTGAAAAGTTCAAGGAAATTATATCTAAAGTTGAGACCTTAACCAAAATAAAGATAGAGACTCTAAGATCAGACAATGGAGGTGAATACACTTCAAAATAAATTATTTCATATTGCAAGGAATCAAGTATTAAGAGGGAGCTCATTATTCCCTACAACCCCAAAAAAGTGGAATAGAAGAAAGGAAGAATAGAGCCATAGAAGAATGAAAAACAACTAAGATTTTTTTATCAATATCTACCAAAATTTCTATGGGGAGAAGCAACCATGATAGCAGTATACATACAAAGTATAAGTCCTCATAGAATCCTTGATGATAACACACTAGAAGAAGCATGCACAGGGAAGAATCGATGTGTACACCATCTTTGAACCTTTGGGCGTCCCACATACAATCATGTTCCAAAAGACAAGAGATATAAATTATACTCTACAAGTATCAAAGGATGTTTTCATTGGTTATAGCCTTTCATCAAAGGCTTATATAATCTACATCAAGTAAGGAAGACAAATCAAAGTTAGCAATGATGTTATATTTGATGAAAACCTACAAAAGATCCATGGCTATAACAATTGAATCAGATTAAGGATATATACCTTTATTTGAAGAAGAAGAGTAGCATGAGAAGTCATGCACAAACTAGGAAGAATAAGGACCAAGTGAGCCTATTCAACCTATAATCATCTTGAAACAAAGAAGAGGTCAAATTGGTTAGAATATACACTTGAAGATGTTGAAGGACACAGAGAAACTAAACTAACTTTCAGAGAAAGTAAAAGACTGAAAAATATACTTAGGATATGTAGCATGCATGACAAAGTTAATCAAAGTAGAACCAACTACCATTGAAGAAGTTTCTCATCAAGAAGAATGGAATAAATAAATGAAAGAAGAATATGAATCCATCATGAAGAATGGGGTTTGGAAAATTGTTCCTACACCTAGTGACAAAATTTTTGTCACTTCCAAATGGACTTACAAAATCAAACATGTCAGTGATGGAAGCATAGACAAGTGCAAAGAAATTTTTTTTGCAAGGGGTTTCTCTCAAAATGAAGGAATATATTATGAATAAATCTTTGCTCCTACTACCAAATACACTACTACTAGATATTTGGTTTGTCTAGCTACTACTATGGGATGGAATATCCTTCAAATGGATGTCAAAACAACATTTCTAAATGGAACCATTGATGAAAAAGTATATATTGAATAAATGGAAGATTTTGTAATAAATAGAAGGGATACTCATGTTTGCAGACTAAATAAATCTTTATATGACTTGAAGCAAGCTCCTAGGGCTTGGTATGCAAGGATGGATGCAAATATTTTAAGGATTGGGTTCGTTAAAATTTTTCTTTATGCAAACCTCTACATTAATATAGTGATGAATGTGTTAGCCCTCCATAAATCGGATGGAAATGGATCCCATAGGTAACCATAAACCACTTGTAGGTTAAGGTACAATCCCCCTAACCTTGGAGAGTGCTCTCTCACTGGATCAATTATCAATCAAAAATACTTATAGGATATGCATTTTAGACTAATTATTAAGCTTAGAGATAGATGAAAAAAGCTTTAATGAAAATTTTTGCGAGTGAGGGCCATTGAAGTATAATATTATAGAACATCAGGGAATGCATTAGCCATCTAGATAACAAAGGCAAGGAAGTCACATATTTCAAGTCGATAGTGGATAGTAGTATAGTGAAGAATGAGGGAAATACATAAATATTAAGTCAA
Organism: Pinus tabuliformis; assembly: GCA_031772625.1. Taxonomy (NCBI): domain Eukaryota; kingdom Viridiplantae; phylum Streptophyta; class Pinopsida; order Pinales; family Pinaceae; genus Pinus; species Pinus tabuliformis. The sequence continues at coordinate 310,102,646 of CM062811.1, forward strand.
ATCTGTTATGAAATCAGCTCACAAAAAGATAGAAAATACAGATGAACGCCTTAGAATTCAGCCTCTTCGAGGGGGCAACCTCCTTTACATTACACAAATGAAGAAGTCTTGGGTGATACAAATGAAAAGACCTCCTTTCTATATATAGGAGTCTAAGGGGTCATAATATAATCAAATCCGACATAACAATAATAATGTAAGGGCACAATAATAATAATAGTGGGCTTCTATGGGGCAAAATAATAACAATATGGGCACTACATGAGCACAACAATATAATAAGGGGGTTGTACTAATAACAATAAGGGGTTACACTAGTAGTACAAGGACCTAACATGCCCCTCTCCTTTAAAAAGTGTTGTCCTCAATGCTTGAGTAGTTCTTGATGCTTCTGTATAAATTCTTGTCCTCCCATGTCAAATCTTTAGTGGGTAAGTTCTTACACTTGATGAGATACTCTGAAATTGATCTATTTCATAGTTTTTGATTTCTCGGTTATGTGATTGCTTTAGGTTCCAATATGAATTTTCCTTCCTTGTCAAGTTCTCGCAATATTGTTTGAACTGGGATCTTTTGTAACTTTTGAATGAGTTCCCACTCCTTTGGGCATATGGATATATGTAAGGCCTGATGTTTGGAGGAACACTTCGTGGAATCAAATGAATAGCATGATCATGATCACGAATAGGTGGGAGGCCTTTAGGAGTCTCAAATACCATGGAATTTGTTAGTGCCTAAATCTACCTCAGGCTGAGAAAGGTAGGATCCCGGACCAACATCAAACCACACTTAACCTGGTAGCTAGCCCTACCAGGTCGGGACAGGGCTCTCTCCTGGTCAATCTCAACAAAATACAATCTCTAAAGGCTTGAAATGACTGATATAACTACTGATCTTAGGCTAGGTATAAGTGCAAAGAGTTTGATAGAATAAAATTATGTTTTGTTGGCTCTAATGAAAAGGCATATCTTGGGTGCAGGGAATGAGGCTCAGTCTTGCAGAGATCTAAATGGGGCAAGGTACGCAACTGATTTTGGCACTTCAAATCGAATGAGGTGGAGGAATTAGATAGGTGAGGAGTTGAAGAGGGCAAGAGAATCCATGGATCCTCACCAAACAACTGAAAAAATCAAGAAACTAAAGCAAACCTCAAGTAGAGCACCGCAATTTCAATGGATTCTACTTTCACTCTTGTTTGATTTAGTTAGGCGGAAACAAGATAGATAATGTCATACATAACACATAAGTAAATTCACAGTTACAAATAAAAGCACTGTACCAAAACAAAATGCCACAGGGATCCCAAAGAGTGCTACAAACCCTGGTCTCAATTCCTTAGCTGAAATGCTGATATGGGTGTACAATGAAGCTCCTTGCTTTCTCAAAAGTCCAACCATGCTAATGACTGAAAAACCACATAATATAAACAAGCCATAGCTCATCCTAGCCTTTAGGGGTTAAGCTCAAATGTTTAGAAGCTATTCCAACTAATTCTAAACTAAGAACTAGAAATTAGGCAGTGGAACAAAACGCCTCTAGAAACAAGGGAACCGATTCATTCAGTTTCAAACAACTTTTTAACAGATGAATCTACCTCCATAAGTGAAAATCTAACATATTTACATCATGATCCATCAATGTACATTAAATTACATCACAAATTTGACATTAATAAGGTGAAAAAATCAAACTGGCAAAAGCTAGGCGAAAAACAGAGTATAATTGGTCAAACTGGCAAAATTTTCCGTATCCACCGTGCCTGATTTCTCTATGCGTAGCGCCTGTTCAGAGCAACTTTTTAAGGCCTTCCCATTGTCAAAATTTACTCCAAGTGTGCTTGTTGGAAATTTCTTCTTGTCTACCTTCCATCCCAAGTGGAATTTTTTAATTTGGCCTCCATTTGCCCCTCCAAAATTCAGTTCTCCCAACACTGCTTCATGTGTGTCAAAATAGGGGCAGGAACGACATTTTTTGAGTGTTTTTGACCTTTTTGAGGGCTCAAAACCTGTCCAAATTTCTTAGCCATTGGTAGGAAGGCATATTTTTCCATTCCAAATCCAAAAATGTTGAGTTTTTGTCATTTGGAGACTCCCATCAAAAGCGAGTGCCAGGTGGTGCGGCGCATAGAGCAGAAATTCTTACTTTTTGAGCAAAAGATTCCAAAAATGCAAAAAGTACCCCAATTTTTTTGGAATTTGGGCTAAGTCTTCTCCATCAAGCATGGTTTTGGGCCAAGGAAGCCTCAGCCAATATCTGAAGTCTATCATGCTCCTTTCGCCTCTTTGATGCCCTTTTCAATTTTTCCTTTAGGCTCCTAATTCTCGCCTTGCAGACTTTGTTTCTTGCCATGCAATGATATGCCATATGTCTCAACAATGTCTTCTCCTTGTTGGCCTTCTCCAACAACCTCTGTAAGTGGATATTGGCTCTTTCAAGCCATGACTCCCGATCGGCATTGATCTCTTGCTCAAGTCAAGTGAGCTCAACCCTCCTCCTTTGGGCAGCTTGGCAATTCTACCAAATGTTTTGCAACTCCATAATCACTTGTTGATCTTCCAGCTACTTATTTCTTTTCTCCAAGTACTTTATTATCCATTTAGCCCTCTCCAAGTTGAGGGAAAAGGCATGATTGTCCGCCTGCTGCTCTTGGATGATTTCTTTGAGATTTGTACTTTGCGGGCCCACATCAGCATCATCACACTCAATGAGAATGAAATCAATCTCCTGCTCACCTGATGGTCCCTCATCCTATAATGGTCTTTTTCCTTTGTCCTGAACCTGCTCTTCTGATGGCAAAAACGAGACCCCTTCCACCCCAGGTGGAGATAATACTCACTTTGCTGCTGTGAACAACCGTCTAGTGCCCTTCTGATAAGTGATAAACACCGGCATACTAGCGGTCTATGTCTAATGACCCTCATGTTGATATGAAGGTTCACCAGTCTCATGCAAAACTTCAGGAGGTCCCTGAGGAGCTATGAAAAACTCACGAGAAATGAAGTGCTCCCAAGTGATGCCCTACAAGCCAAGCTGATGGATGACCACAATCTTAATGACAGCAAAATGGTAAATAATGTTGAACTGCTGCTGAGGAGTCTTGTGTTGTACTAGGGTGATCATTTTCTCAATATTTCAGCACATGAAGTAGGGGAGGTTCACAATCCTCACCCTAGTAAAATGCATCTACAGCCTGATATGGTAGGCATATAAGTGGGAGAACCGGCCATCACAGCTGAAATACTTCATTATCAGTTTCATCAAAGGAGCATAAGAATCTTTGAGGTAATGAAAAGGAAAAACTCTACTGAGTTGTCTCAAATAACCGGGCTTGATGTATGGTTCATAATGCTGCCTGTCAATTTACTACCTCTTGTTCCATTGTTCTCCAATGTTAGGAATACTAGTTGCTAGTGAAATAGATTCTGGTGTTAAAGTGAATGTGACACCAGCTAGAGTGGCTTGACCATCATGTAAATGAAGCACAAACAAACGGGCCAACTCATGATGAAACTGGATTCTAGCAACCATCTCACAAAATTCATAGCAGGACTAGTGTTGGAAACAAGTGATTTTGAGAGGGCAAGCCTCTAACTCAGAAAGAGTGGTAGGTTCTTATCGAATATGTTTGCCACCTCTATGAGGCCTCCTTGGTGCCTGTACCTCTATAGGTGAGTCACTGTGTGTCTCCTCTTCATGATCATATGAGGGATCAGACTCCATCTCTGCTAGTGGGTGAGCTGTCTTGATGAGGAATAGAAATTCTATGGTGTTTCTTGATTTTCTACCACCAAGGGAAAAATATGTGAGGGACTGTGGAGGGAGGAAACAATGAAGATTTGGGACTGATAGGAGAGGGTTTAGTTAGGGAAACAAAGGATTAGGAAATCATTTGGGAGTTTTGGGTATAGCACTAGGGTTTGCGGATTTGTAGTAAGGGTTTGGGAAAAAGGGAATGGGGGATAGGGATTGATGATTTTTCTGGGGAATATGGGAGTTAGAGAATAGGGGAATAAACTGGGAAAAATGCGTGAGGGAGTGGAAAGGTGAGGGAATTGGAAAATGGAATTGGTAGCCAAATAATCAATGCAAACCCTAGGCACTGTTTTCTTTGAGATATGCAAAAAGGTGGGGTTTGATTTTTGTTTACACAATCCACCATAAACTTTGTAACAAACTCTTTCACTAGCGAAGAGGAGAGTTGCACTTACTTGTTCAGTGGAGGATTTGGGCGATTTTGGCGTTTTGAGGGAGTTGCTGAAGAAACCGGGCTTGGAAGCTCTATGAGTCGTGCCTCAAACCCAACACACCATGCACTATGTATGCGCCACACCAGTTAAAATTTCCACTAAGAATCGCAGCCCTATGCGCCACGCCTGCTGTGTGCGCCACACCACTTGCCCAGTGCGTTGTGCCTCTGAATTCGGGCAGTTTTCTCACCAATGTTCTCCCTTGACTCAAACACAGCCTTTCTTTGCTCACTTTTGGTTCTTTGAATGCAAATGGCCTTCTCAAATTGAAGAAATCATTTATATAGAAGGAGCTTTTAATTTTTGATGCATAAAAACCCACTTTTACAATGTTTGGAATATGACTTTATTTTTTAACTATGTTTTTGAGCTTTTTCACTTTATTTGAGCTTGTGATGAATTGAATGACTTGTGTTTTGTTTGCTTTTCAGGGGATTGGAGCTACTGAGGCTAGGGAAAGTAACCAGAGTTGCAAGTGGAGTGATTTACATATGAAGGAAATAAAATTACATGATTTTATACAATAAAATCTGAAATACTCTGTTTTTCCTCAAAACAAAGTTTTGAGGAAAAATACATCTTTAAGCACTTGATTATGAGATTTATTGATACTAGAACCTCCTCATGTGCATGTTGACTGTTATTGGACATTTTGAAACCCTTTTTGATGAAACCCTAATGAAATCATAGACCTAATGACAATCAAACCCTAGAAAATACTTTTGCAAACTTTAAAGACAAAAAGTGACAGTACATGATATTGATGAGTAAACATGAGTCAACAGGTAAATGACATGAGGGAAACTGTAGGAGAAGCCACTACCATCAGACAATCCATGCGCCTAATTGAATGTAGCTGACTGGGTGGGACACCTAATATGAAATGCAACAAGAGGATTTGATCTCTGATGGAGGGATGAAGATACCGACACTAACACTGGCTCCAATGGGGATGGTAGCTCCTTGGAGGTGCTAAGAACTACATATCTCTAGCAAAGCAGGCAGTGCCTTCGTCCATTGGGCTATGGAGTCAATAACTTCAAAATACCCAAAAACAAATTACTATGAAACTTTGACTCAAGACTCATAGTTGAACTAACTAATTCAAAATTGAAACAAGACTCTCGAAAACTAAAATTGGACACTCAGCTGAAACTATCTTTAAACTGACCGAAACAAAAAATGACTCAAGACTGACTTAACTGAAACAAGTACTTACAAATATTTTAAATGGCAGCAGACCATCGAGATTTGAGGGCTTCAAATCATGATGACAACCACCTGCTTACTGATGAAATATGTAAAATCATGTGAAGTGGGCCTTCCAATGTAACCAATCTAGTAGATGGCTACATACTGAAATTTTGCTCTCACTTTCCCTGAGCAGGTAGAACGGTGTACATGTGAGCAACTCAAAATAACAACTGAAACCAAGGCTTATGATAATGAACCAGGCAAAATTCATCTTCTCTAGTGCTTGCACAAGAATGTCGAAAGGATCTTGAAAGTCTTGAAGCACTAGCTTGGCTTGAGATCCAGCAGCAAAAATACAAGTACTCCCTTCATTCTGATCTGAAAGAAAAACTGATTATTGAGTGATAGGAAAGCATAGAGAAGTACAAGCTTCTGTCATCTGAGTGTTAGCTGTAAATTCCTCGAGCATAAAAAATTCTAGCATATTGTCTCTCTCAGGCTCATATTCCTCAATTTCATGGTCAAGGTCATTCTTAAACAGCAAACAATCTTCTAGATTATCAAACATGACAGCCTTATCATATTCATGAAAGAAAATATTATTTGTTCGCTAATCTCTAACTCTAATTTCAAGACTGTCATCATTTTCAAAAGAAGAAAAAGTTTCACCAACACCTTCTTGACCATGTGCACACTGCAGACCTGCATTAGCTTGGGATGTAATATGACCTTTTAGGAGTTGATCTATTTCATTTTCAGAAAAAGGAGATAAGAATTTTTGTTTCCTTTTGCTCAAGCAAGTATTGTCTTCTTGAAATAAGATGAAAAACATGAAAAACCTGACTGCGAGTCCTCTATTCCTTGATCTTTTGAAATTTGAAAACATTGTTGATCATCTTCATATGACATGGCAATCAAATTATCATTTACCACAGAGTTATCGAAAGAAGATAATTCACTTACTTGAACAAAGATCTCATCTTGTTTTTCATAAAATGACTGGATCACCTCCTCATGAAGGCTTTGTTCTAACGAAATGAGAACACTTGGGTCAATAACTCTATCTTCTTCATTCCAAATGATCTCAACAGTAGAACTCTCCTTCATGGGATTTAGACCAAGGTACTCTTGATCATCACGATCTGAAACAGCCAACCTGATTTTGTCACAATCTGAGATTGAAACTTGACTTTCCTGCATACTGTTCTCTTCTATGGACAGATCTAAAATAAAACCTTCTCTTTCATCGTTTTCCACTGTACTAAGATCTTGATCCAACTACAAATTTTCCTAAGCATCTTGATAAGTTTTCTATAAGTTCTCTTAATGCTGCTGAAATGGATTTTCATACAAGGCTTCCATGATCTCATCATCTATGAAGTCATCATCTTCATAAACTTTCTCAAGATGTTCAATAAAACTATAAACATGTTTGCAACAGTTCTGAACTAAATTTAATGATGGATAAGATTCTTTATACCTTTCAAAGAACATGGCATGAAAATCCTTCAGACAGTAAATACAACCAGGCGGCAAACTTTCATACCAAGATCAGGCTTCACCTTCTAGAGTGGCCATGAATATCTCCATCAAGCAATCTTCAGGAAAATCAACCTTCAACTTGCGTATATGCATGTGAAATCTAACCAAATGTAAAGTAGCATCATTCTTATCATCACCTTTAAACATATGAAAATTCTTTGCCAATTTACCTTCAGAATTTTATTTGGAAAACCTGGAATGTGATCTCGGCTCATGGGAGCATACCATCGAGCAAGCAAATCCATTTTGATAACAATGAATTGACCAAGAAATTTTTCAGGCTACTAGTTCTTGAGGGGTAGAGTCACCATAAAAATTCTAAACCTTGGGATTCTTCGACACTGGAGTCACCAGGTGAATGATTTCAGCCTTCATATTTGTCTGACTGCTTTCCACCATGAAAAATTAGATCTGACTTGATTCATCTACTGGGGAAATTTTCAAGTCAGATGTTCCGTTTATAAGACTAGACCGGAGATTGACTGAAGTAGCGTTTATCTACTTTCGCTGATGCAAAGCAAAAGCGTTTTGAAGGCTACCTGGCATAACTTCAGGCTCCGTCTGTAGTTTATAAAGAAAGAACACTAACAAACAAAAATTTAATTTCTTCTTCGGTATGGTCGCCACTATGTTAGTTCCTAAATTTACCTCAGGCTGAGAAAGGTAGGATCCAGGACCAACATCAAACCACGCTTAACCTGGTAGCACTACAACAAAACCAGCGATTAGCGTCCCTTTTTACTTCTTTTTTTGCATCTAGAGCCCATTTTTGGTGCTATTTACATCCATTTATCAATTATGGTGCAAAACTTGACACAAAATTTGCATCAAGTTTTGCACCAAATCTTACACCAAGTTTAGCACCAGGTATTGCAATAGGTTTTGCACCACATTTTGCACCAAATTTTATGCCAAGTTTTGTATCATCCTTTACACCAGGTTTTGTTCCAGGTTTTGCATCAAGTTTGGCACCTAATTTTGTTTGACATACTTTTGCATCCTCATTTGCATCCACTTTTTGCACCTACACTTGCATCAACTTTTGCATCGACTTTTGCATCCTTTTTTGCATCCTTTTTTAAATCATTTTTTGCATCCATTTTTTCATCCATTTGTGCATCCCTTTTGCGCCAAGTTTTACATCATGTTTTGTGTCTAGTTTTGCATAAAATTTTGCATCTACTTTTGTTGCATCCACTTTTCCCTCTTGTTTGGCATCCATATTTACATCCTCTTTTGCATCTATTATTGTACCCACTATTGCATCTAATATTTTTGTGCCACAATTAGCGTCTAGTTTGGCACCTCCTTTTGCACCCACTTTTGATTATAATTTTTCATCCACGTTTGCATCCTCATTTGCGTCTAGGTTTTCATCAACTACTACATCTATTTTTGCATCCTTTTTTGTATCCAATTTTGGACCGGGATTTGCATCGGGTTTTGTGTCTCGTTTTGCATCTACTTTTGCATCGACTTCTATTGCATCCACTTTTGCACACAATTTTGCATCCACTGTTGCACCCATTTTAAATTTCACTTTTTGCATCCCTTTTTACATCTTCATTTGCATCATACTTTGATTCTTTTTTTGCATCTATCATTACATCCACTTTTGTTATGCCACAATTTGCACCATGTTTTTCACTCACTGTTGTATCCACGTTTGCTTCCAATTTTGCATCCATGTTCACATCCTCTTTTGCATCAAATATTGCATCTATTTTTGCATCCACTTTTATGTCAGGTTTATGCATTGGGTTTTGCATCTCGTCTTGTATCTACTTTTGCATCTACTTACATTATATCCATTTTTTGCATCCAATTTTGTTTTGCCTGTTGCATCAATGTTTGCTTCCACTTTTACATCCATTTTTGCATCTTATTTTGCATATTTTTTGTCTATTATTACATCCACTTTTGTTGCACCATATCTTGCGCCTACCATTGCAACCACATTTGCTTCCACGTTTGCATCCCCTATTGCATCCACTTTTGTTTCATCCATTTTTGCATATACTTTTGTTTCCGTTGTTGCATCCACATTTGTTTCACCACAATTTGTGCCAAGTTTTACACCTACCATTGGACCCATGTTTGCTTCCACTTTTGCCTTCATGTTTGCATCCAAGTTTGCATTGACAACTGCATCTACTTTTGCATCCACTTTTGTGTCAGGTTTTTCATGTTGTTGTGCATCTACTTATGTTGTATCCACTTTTCATCCAATTTTACTTCTATTGTTGCCCCCATTTCTATGTTCGCTTTTGCATCCCTTTTCCAACACTCATCATATTTTCTGCATTGATGATATTCCTTATGGCATTGAAAATTATGAACAATTGATGACAATGTCAATAATATTGACAATGATGAAAATGAAGATGATGGCGATGACATGAATTGTGATTATGATGATAAAGACGATAGTGGTTACAATGACAATGATGATGATGGCAATGATTATGATGATGACGATGCTAATGACGTTGGCGAATCTTCCCAATTTTAGATGTTGTCATTGTCATAATCATAAGCATTATCTTTGGTGTCATGATCATAATTTCATCTAGGTCATCATCAAAAACAATAATGGCATGAATGATGATGATGCATGATTACAACAATGTCGATAGAAATTACATTAATGATGATGATGGGGATGATAAAAATGACAATGACGATGATAATGGTGGTGATGATGATGATCATCGATCATCTGTCAAAAATAGAGTTGCTATTTCTCTTACGTATATCAATGTGTCCTAAACAACCCTTTTCTAGCACTGATCACATTTTTTGGGTTGATGATATTTCTTACAACATCTACAATTATGAACAATTGCAAACAATGTCCATAATGATGATGATGATGGCATTAATGGTGATTATGATGATAATGTAATGATGGCAATAACAATGACAAGGATGATGGTGATGATGATGACAATGATTATGATAATGAGAATGACCTTACAATCTTATGGATTCGTGAACAATTACTAGTTTCAATACCATCTTCTGGATACGTATTACTATCATACTTTTTAAATTTTCTGTCTCTCTTGAGGTATCTTACTATAATGGTGTTGTCAACACTAGAAAGATATCTTGTTGTAATGGTGGTTCTAATGTTAGCACTAGCAAAGTTTAGTAGGGAGGATGCTACTACAAGAGGAATTCCTTCTAAGTGACTATGGAATTCAAAATGAGGCTTTATGGGCTGCTTGTTAACACATGTTCTCATGCTCATATAAAATTAATGTGAAAAGTTGCTTTAATTGGTTCCCATGCATAATTGATATTGATAATGGGGTGGTATAAAATTGTAATGGGCATATCCGTTAGTTAGTTATGATGGGTCAACAACATTGAAACCATCCAAGTGACATTTCACCTTGGAACAATCGTCGCTCATGCGAAAACATGAAGTTTATGTAAATGAAAGTTGTGATTGTAGTGGAATTAAAACCATCGAGAAATATCAAAGAAGACGCTGCCTACCAGTTTTGAAAGACAACCAAGGCATTGAACAACTATTTGCGTTAGGATGTAGTGAGGGAATCGAAGGAAATTTGGCAGCCCTAAGTTGCCATTACTATTGCCAATCACACATTCAATAGTAACCATAAAAGGTAGCCACATATAAACAGAACTTCGAGGTGTTGACAGTCAGAATCTATTGTGATAGCTTTGACGTATATATAGTTTTGTGTTTAGATGAGAATGAAGTGGGCTTCATCCAGGGTTCGGCTCAATCCTCGTCCATTCCATGCAGTGGTGTTTAATTCGCCAAGCAAGAGAATATTACGTGAGTGTTCAGAGTTAAATCAACAGAAATCAAGGACGTGTGATTGTCAAATTATTGCTCCTCCCTTATGATTGAGCGCTTGATGCGATGGTCATTATCCTTGGGTGATACTTTTATTCCCCATTTTCTATTGAAAAAGTAGCGTTTTTCTGTTCGATTACGATAGGATTGGATGAATTCCGGTTTGGGTGGATGTAGACCCATGTTTTTTTGTGGTGATCTTCAAATGTCTTGAGGATAAGAAAAAAATCCTTGACCAAGGTCCATGGTTTTGGGGATGAGTTGGTCTTCTAGTGAAGCCATGGTTTCCCAACTTCAATCCTCTCACTATGTTACCAATGACTACTCTAGTATGGGTAAGATTCCCAGTTTTCCCATTCACTTTACCCATCTAGATCTCTTAGAAAAAGTGGGCAATTTTATTGGAAGATTTGTCAAAGTAGACAGGGAAAGACTTTTGAAAGGCATTTTCACCTATGTTTGCATATGTGTTTAGGTAGATCCCAATGAAGTTTTGCGAGATAAAATTGAGCTCAAGTGGATGGGAATTGTGTATTCCCAACCCCTGGACTATGAAAATACAACTTTTTGATATAGGAATTACCAACAAGATAGACACCTTCAAACTGTCTGTCCCTTTCCAATAGGGGCTTCCTCCTTATAGTCATCTAAGAACTCTAGCTGCCATTGGAGGGATCTTAAGGAAAGAGAGGGATCCAAAATGTAACACCCCTCCCTTGTGTGTCAAAGTTTGCAAACCTAAGCTGAGAAAAGCTAGGTATGATGTGTAATATAAAAAGTAAATACATTATTAATAAATTAATCACTTGGAAAAGCGAGACACCAAGAGATGAGATTCTTGCCAAATCACATTGGTGAATGGGAAAGGATAATTCTTTCATGGTAAAGCTTCTCGATTTAATTCTAGATAAGTTGGATGGATTGGAGATAAATATCCATTGAGAAAAACATAAAAGTTGTGCGGGAGAGAAAGGCAATCTTCTATGAGGAAAATCCTCATGGGAGAGAAAGGTGAGCTTTTATGAGATAAGCCTACGCAAATGGATAAAAAGATCCATAAAAGCGAGACACCGCTAATGGAAACCATAGCATGAAAGAAGGTATTAAATACCCATTGCATAGATCAATTGGAGGCGGTTGATCCATGGCAAGAACCTCGACTCGGTGGTGAACTGAAGAGTCATTTCTAGGTTGGGTAGCGGTGCTCTGTTTTCCAAGTGTCGTTCTCTCTTTTGATCTAGTTTGACTCACTTGCGTGGATTGTTCTGTATGTTGGTTTCTCACCCTCTATGCTATAAATTCCTTAGCATATGAGAGAATTTTCTTGAGTTTTAAATGCACTGCATGTGGCGTTAATGAGATGATTTTACGGATGCACATAAATGAAATTCTAAGTACAGTCACAGTATGTGGATCTTATGTAGAATTGGTGTTAACCTGTCTTTTGTTAAGATAGTGAATAGTCGTGCTTGAGCCGCTATGCAAATTTGTTAATTGTGGTTAAGGCTCGACTGTATAAACTATGGTACAAGTTATTTGTGCTATGCATCCAATGCTGCGCTTCTGATTAATTGTGCATAATCCCTAAGATACACATGTTAACGTGTCATGCAACTGTGGCAGACGGATTATTGATTATGTATGATAAATGATTTTGTTTTGAAACGGCAGAGCCTATGGTTCGGGTTATCTAATATATGCATTATGCATTATAGGATGAATTGCATCCATTGAGGCGTTCTAATTATTTATTCGTATTGCATAAGATATATGTCAATGGTACTTTCGGCCATGACAATAGGAATATGAACATGCTATATGGCAAAGCTAGTTATTGTAAATGGATGACTTGATCTCCATAAATGTTGGATTGAATCCTCAAAGGAGGGATACTCGAATGAGGGATATTGAATAATATTGATTGATTCCTCCTCTGTGATGTGATGTAGGCATGGGTAGAAGTGCTTGTGTTAGCTTTGTTATGAGGTAGTTGTATATGAACGCGTGTGACAACCATTACATCTAAATTTATTACAAGCTAAAATTAGTAAAGGAAACCAATATGTTGCCTTTAATACTGTGGCTAGGAAGTGTCTACTGAAAGAGGACCCAAAGTTGATCATAATTCATGGAACAAGGTACCAATCAACCTTAAGCACAATGCAAGAATAGGATGAAAACCTTAAGCATGACCACCAACTCATCGAATGGCCTTGAGGCTGCAATATGCAAGAAGAGGATGAAAAACATTGACTTTGAAAGCTTTTACAACCAGAGAACCTTAAAACCCCAACTCCCTCCTTAGGACAAGTGTATTTGCGTTTACCAAGAGTTGGCTTCCAACACACCCAACGCTCAATGCCAAACATGACATGGTACACTAAAACACAAAGACCGTAAAACCTTTCAACATATCGACAAAGTACACATTCTTCCTTGAAATACACATTCTAAGGAAACCCACAAATGACTTCTCCTCATTTTGAGGATGGTACATAAGTTAAATTGGATTGCATAGGGATTTCTTAACACAGGGTTCAAAATTATTACAACAATATACTCATTAATCACTAAATATGTCATTTGTAGGAATTGCAGTTAGGTGGGGAGGATAACACTCCTATCCATTTTTAAAGCTACACCCAATTAATAAGTTCTCCATGTGCCACAATAAATGAAATTTTTATGACTATAGTGACACATCCCTCGAGATTTCCTTCCACACCAACACTTTTATCCATGAACTAAAGAGTGACTATTTCATTATTATATTATACATACATGTTAATATAAGCATTAAAATTTGTATTCGTTTGTAAAAAATGCTAGTCCAAGAGATACATTTGATCACCTTGTCTTGTATCCAATATCCAATGTTGACCCCTATATCCTTAGATCTAGAGTGAAGGTTTCATTTCTAATGTTGTGTTTGAGCTTAAATTCTAATTAAATATTTGGGTTAGCCAAGGTCATTACTTAACTTAATGGCTTTGCAATATACAATGTATCATATTTTTTTTAAGTTCAATTGGTGAGATATGTCTGGGGGATTGAACATTCAATCACTTGGATACACAAGGGCTTGCCAACATGCTTTTTTCCAATTGTGCTACTACCCTTAGAAAATATACAATGTATCATATTAACATCCACTTAAACCAAATTGAATTTTGGGACACATGTCTCTTTGATGATGAAGGGAATCCAATTATGTGATGTCAAACACATTCCCTCACAAACACTCACAAAGACCCTACACTTTTTAGGGTTCGAACCTAGGTTGTCTGTTATGAAACCAACTCACAAAAAGATAGAAAAGATAGATCAACAACTTAGAAATCAGCTTCTTCGAGGGGGCAACCTCCTTTACATTACACAAAAGAACAATTATTGGATGATACAAATGACAAAGCCTCATTTCTATATATAGGAGTCTAAGGGGTCACAATATAATCAAAGTCAACATAACAATAATAATATAAGGGCACAAAAATAACAATAGTGGGCTTCTATGGGGCACAATAATAACAATATGGGGACAATAAGGGCACAACAATAACAGTAAGGGCCACAATGGCACTAGTAATGGGGGAATCACTAGTGTTATAGGGACCTAACATTGTCTATATGGAAACACTGTATAATTTTGAATTTATTTATTGTAGATTTGTACATAGATGGATATTCCTTTCTTTGCATTTATCTTTTAGACTTCTTGCTTTCACCAATTGATTTAGAGCTTATGGAGTCTCAAGTAGCACCAATCCCCTTGCTTCTATTGGATTGAATAACATGATTTCTCTTTTGAAATCCATAATATCTCATTCACATGCTTCCTATTTCTCCCATAAGACTTTAGCACAGACTCCATGATCATGTTTGTGTCCCTCTTAATAACGCACTCCTTGGAAGGGGCCATAACATCTTTTATTAGGACTAAACTTGGATGTCTCTTCTTTCTTGCCCTTTGATTCTTCATTCAATCATACCACCCATCAACTTGTTATTTTTCAATTTTTCTTATAATGACCTTTGTTGTTGGGAAGGTGCCTTTCAAGTATTTTGTCTTTGCATATAGATACACATAAAGTATCATTATTTTAATCTAATGTTCGTGGTTGTTAAAATCACCAATATTTAATTAAATATGCATTGTTATACCTTTGCTCAAGTCAACTTCAATTCAAATTCTAACACATGTGTGTATACCCTTCCTTGCTTAGTTTGTATATTGTTGTAAGTCCCCAATATATTTATGTTGGCTTTTGAAAGATCATCTCATCCCAAAATAAGTAGGGGGGATTCAATATTCAAATCCGGCAGAGTGGGGTTGAAGAAATGGATATTGAAGATGGATTCAATTATAGAAACTATCTTTTGAAAAAAGGTTAGTTTTGCCCCAAAAAGAAAGTCCCTCCTTTGAGACCTTGCCACAACTTCCATAGTTGTGAAATTTTACAATAATAGAACCTCTAGAGTAGAGGTTTACCATATACTTAGAACTTAGGTTGGAATTGATTTGATTATTGAACTCTTTAGATGATGACTAGAGATCATTTAATACATAGTTTGAAGCGTTTGCTTGTAGTTATTAATGAACTTGTTAACCATCCATAGATGAATACTTCCCTTGCACATGTGCTTGATTTTGTCAATAACGAAAGAATCCTACTATGTTTTTGGTATATTCGACAAGACTACATCTTTAAAATAAAGAAGATTCAATTCTTAATGCTTTGCAATCCTGTAAGAGAGAGGGACAATCGAAGTCACGCAGGAGGAGGTATTCCCTTTGTTTAGCGAAACTCTATAGAGATAAAGCACTAAATGCAAGATTAACCCCTTGTTTATGTGATAATTAGGGAATATATATCTATTCTCTCAAAGATTAGTCTTATATATTCAGAAAGAATTTCTCATTTATTCTAAATAACACTTAACACTGTTTATAGAATAATTTCTCACCATTACAATCACAATAATCATTTTTCAAGGCAAAAACTACATCAAAACTGTAATGCCCCACTTAAATCTTATCCTACAAATTGTGTTAATATTTACATTATCTGAAAATATTGAGAAATACTGGTCTAAAATAAATTTATGATTTCCATTATTCAAATTCATGCACACTCTAACATCAACATCAATGGCGATGCCTATCTCATCCATTGTCGTAGCCCAACTGTAGCTTCCACTACCATTAAATGCAAAACCACTGACAAACAGAAACAGACACAGAAGCCAAACGCCGTTATTGATACTTACGAAGGTGTGGCTTCATATTTGCAAGCTTGTACACACATATTCAGATTTGGGTTTCATGGAAATATTTTCTTGCTAAGAAAACTAATAAACCTCTATACAAAGTCGACCACATGAATTATGCATGACTGGTTTTTGAAAATTCCCCTAAACGGGACTGTGTTTTATGGAATGTGCCCATCAGAGGGTACACCATGAATGGACCCTGTGAGGAAGCCCTCCTACTCTATTCCCAAATGCGGCAGAAAGGCATACAGCCCGATGAACTCATTCTTCCCTTTATTATGAAGGGGATGAAGGTTCATCATTTTATAATAAGAGCCGGATTGGATTGCAATCTATTTGTGGGGAACGCCCTTCTTGCTCTATATGAAAAATGTGGAAGTATAGAGAACGCACACCAAGTGTTTAACAAAATGTGTGAGAGAGATTTGGTGTCATGGAACTCTATGATTGTTGGATATTCTCATAATGGACATGCCTATGAGGCATTGACGCTTTTCCATCAAATGCTGCTAGAGGAGGTGGTACCGGGTCCCGTTACTATGGTTAGTGTTCTCCGATCATGTACATAGGTCGAAGCTCTTCAACGAGGTAAGTGTGTGCATAGTTACATGATTAGAAATGAGATTGAGATCAACATCTTTGTAGATACCTCCCTCACAGATCTCTATTCGAAATGTGCAAGTATTGAAATGGCACGTCTATTGTTTGACAAAATGTCTTGACAGAGATGTTGTGGCATGACTGCATGCAGTCAAAACACCCATGAATGTGATGTAGGTTGGCTTCACGCCACTGTGCTCCATTTGAGAAAAGAGCCCAAGAGCATTTTCAGCATGCCCGTTCATACCAAGACCCTCAATAATGTCTTGACCATTTCAGAGGGGCTATTGCGAGGTTTGCGTAATGGAGTTCGGAAAGATTCAGGACGGGGGGGTTTTCTGCATTTTAAGACGGTGATTCGAGGTTTTGTTTCTGAAGCATAAAATCTCTGTAGCGAAAATGAAGTCTTCTCTGAGGAAGCTGCGAGGGTTTTCACTCAGCAAACATGGAGTTAAAGAGAAACTGGGCGCGGTCTATCACAACCAGAAGCAGCAGCAGCTGCCACCTCCGGCTTCCCTGGACGAGCTCGTTCAAGCTTCCCAGGTACCGATTTCATGGATCATTTTTCAAGTTAGGGCATGCTGTTGCGTTATTTATATTTTCAAGAAAATTGAGCTTTTTCCTTTAAAAGAATTCGCGATAAAGAGGTTCTTGTTGCGTTTTAGAGATAGCATGTGACGAATGATTTTCAAAAATGAAATGCAAAGCGTTAGTTCTCTTGATGAGTTCAGAATGTAGTGATTTCTTTGATAAATTGTAAAGTTAGGACAGGTTATGATATTTCAGGTTTCAAGCATGGAAGTTGAGCTTTGCCTTAAAATGAATTGCATTTTTTTTTGCCCAAAATGGTTTTCTTCGAGTTATGCAGATCGAATTTAGGCGATGATTTAATCATCTAGACAATTCTAGAGGTTTATTAAGCCCGTCCTAACTTAAAAAAATATAGTGCATGAAATCACTACATCCTAGACTTCTAACATTTAATCCCAATGTTTTTTACACTGGATCTGTAAACCCGATAACAATCACTTCCGACATAGCATTTCAATTTCTTTAAAAGCAAAGCGTGGTTCGATGCTTAAAACTTCCAATATCACAACGGCCTGTCCTAACTTTAGAGATAATCAATGAGGTATTCATTTAAAAGCAAAACTCTATGGCCGTGTGTGAAACTAAAATATCACGACAGCCTGTCCTAAGTTCATAGATAATCACTGAAGTGTTCCTTTCGAATGAAAGATTAATTTCCATGGGTAAAAGTTCAAATATCAGGATAGCCTGTCTTAACTTCACAGATAATCAATGAAGTCGCTAGATAGAAAATCCTAGAAGTTTTTGATCACAGTGGCAGAAAGAACATAACTTGTTAGGTCATTGAGATGTTTCCTTTGGCAATCGGTGACCCCAGGGCTTGATCTCGTCACCTCTGGCTGGCATGTGTAAAGGGCTATCATGCTATGTTGAGGGTTGATTGTTATGTTATTTGAAGTTTTATGCATGTAGGTTGAGCTTTACCTTCAAATGAATTGTAGCATTATGTTAAAAGGGTTCTCGTTGAGTCTTTGTTGTTAACGATTTGCTAAGTTGATCAAATTTAGGGCTGTAAACATGAATCATCGAGAACTTTTGTGTGTTATGTAACATGTTGAAGTGCAGAACTGAGTGGCTCGTTGAGAGGTTTACTTTTGCAATTGTTGATTCTGCACAGTTTGAACTTGTGACCTCTGGTTGGCATGTGACAAGGGCTAATCATATGACTCGCTGAACCTAAATTGAGTGAAAAATACAGCTCAAAACACTTCAATTCAATGAGAAGCCATCTGCTCTGGAGGAATTAAATTGTCTATGAAATTTAAATACAGAAATTTTGAGTCTTAATTAGCTTAATGTTGCTTAGGTTCCATTCCCAGAAAATGATTGGCATTAGGAAGTTTGAATCTCTTTTCATTCAACAGTGCTGTTTAGATAATATCTCAGCACAGTCGTCTTCAATATCGTTTCATGCTGCATGCTTTGATTTTTGGGGTAATTAAGATTTTATTAAAATACAACTTGTAACAAAATGAGGATAATAATGGTTTCCCCTGTTGATTCTGAGTATGTGCTATATTTTTCATTGCTTTACATCTTTCAAAAAAAGAGAGGACTTTAACATCTCCTTACTTGAAATTCCTGGTTTAAACCCTTATATGTTCATATTGAATATTTTGTTGCATGTGCGGTTAATCAGGCATAAGTTTTATTCAGTTCTGAGTAAATATTGCAGCTCAAAGTACAACAAACCTAAACTTATAAAAGTTTCATTCTAACACTTTTTCATCCAACTTTTAATTTACTATTAACAACCACTGAAAGTCGTCCCCATTCTACTAATCAGCTATAGTTAGCTTATCTTAATTAATTAAGCGTAAGTTGTATCCAGTTCCAAGAAAAATGCTGCAGTTCAAAGTACAACAAATATACTAATAAAAATCACATTCTAACCTTTTGCTATCCAACACATTATCTTAAAATTTATATCCATGAATAACCTGTGGCAGTCATTCCTAATCTAGTAAGTACTAAGCAGCTAGAGTTAGCTTATCTAAAACTACTTCTACATCATGCATTTGTCATTTTAAACACAAAGTCAAATTCTTTTTCATTATTGAGAGTGTTTATGCTAAAGACAATAAGGGTGGCTCTTAAGTTTTTTGTTTATGTGCTACAGAATCTCCTCTACACTAAGCGAAACCATTCTAGGTGCAGGGTAGGATGTGCAGGGTTGAGAGGGAGACAGATGCTACTTGCCTTCCTTTGTTCTCTCGACTCAGCAACTTGTCTGTTTGCTAAACATTAGAGGAATTTTTAACCTTTTAGAAGTTGATTATATGGGAGAAGACAATCAGGATTCAAAATAATAAACTTATGTTCTTTAATGAAATACCACTGGAGTGTTTTTGGTCATTCGTACTGAAAGAATTTTTGGTCATTCTTACTTTCATCTACATTTTTGTAATTAACTTGTACTTCAGACTCTTTTTTTTAATTTTTTTTTTTTTCAACTCGTGTCTCCCATATCTCTCTTACTTTCCAACTATGTTGCATGGAGAGTCAACATGTTCCTGATGACAAATCCCTTATACCCTGCATTCCAGTGTTTTGGGGACTTAAAAATGGCTTGGGAATGTCCCAGAATAGCTGGGGGCATCATGGGAGACATGGGAACTTCTAGGGCATTCCCAATCCGTCCCTCACAAAAATATCTGGGACAGTCAACTGACCCTTGAACCTACTGACAATTCAAGATTATATCTATATATATAGATATATATAACCTAAATCCATCCCTGCACCTGCCTGAAGTCTAAATCCTACCTGCTTCTAATTTTCTAAATCCTACCTGTCATCTCAGCATATCATTCTAAAATTGTTCTCAGCAATTCCTTTCTGCGGCGCTGGCACTCACAGACTCCAGTGCATCATACTCTCAGTCAATACTTGCTATTCCTCTGCAATTCTTATCCCTGACTGTATTTATAATCTTTATCAGTGTCAGGGGGGTGGGCATCAACGGCGGCTTTTGGGATCTATTTAAATTTTCTCTTTGAATTTATTTAAATTCTTATTCACAATGTTTCTTATTTGCAATTGGAATTTATTTATTTAAATGTTTTATATTTATCGTGGTGAATTAAGAAAAAAATATTATTATTATTATATTTAATATTTTATTATTTTCAAAATTTTAAATATTTATGATTACTATTACTATTATTATTATAATATATAAAATAATTTATATATTATTGCCATCTCCAACTTTCTGTCCCCTGAAAAATTTGGGGGTGCACTCTGGTGGTTCCGGAAACTTACCCACCATCCCTGCTACCCCCCGTCCCAAAGCCAGTGCGACATAGCTTTCTAACTATGTGTTTGCTGCAGCAAGGTGGTACAATTCGAGTTCAATTACTTTTTCCAGAAAGGCAGAAACAAGTTAGTTGCTTGCAGTTGTCTCAAGTTATTTTGCTTCATTGAATAGAGTGAGAAGTCCTCATGAGTCAAGGCTAGTATAATCCCCATGAGATTTGAACCTTTCTGAACATTGCAAGTATGAATTCTATTCACCATTTGGACTGACCATGGAGAGTAGTTGCCTAAGATACAACTGTTTGCAGCTGAGTTAAGGTTACTTTTCACTAATAAATAAACTAAGCTAAATAAAAGTGATTTGTAGACTGGTCATCTAGCATTCCATGAATTCTATTTTACAATTTTGTGGAACTTCCTATTCTTTCTATAGAATTCTGTGGAACTAAATATTCTTTTCATCCTCCCCAAGTTAATGGTTTATTCAATCTACTGCTATTGTATTTTACAGGATTGGTCTGTCCTGATCTATATCCCAGGTTAAATGGAATAATTTTCAATTATCTTGGAGTGTATAAGATGTTTAAAACAGAGAAACGGTTTGTAAATTCTTTAGTACTTCCTCTAAGATTGAAAAAAGCAGAGGCTGGTCAATTTCAATTTGATTTACTCTTGCTCCCAGAGTTCATTGTGAAAGTCTTGGATGAGATTTTTCTTAATTTTTTTTTTTTTTTTTATTTATCAGGCAGGGATAAGTGGCTTTTATGTTAATTTCTTGTGATTGCAGAATGGTTCCGAGGTTAATAATTTTTTTCACAGTTATAGCTGGAATCCATTTATTGATAACCTATGTTCCTTCTTGTAATATTCTACATAATATTTGACTTTTTTTTTTTTTTTTTTCAAAGAAAAAAATGTATATATTAATTAGGCAAAAATATATGCATCTTCTGACTGGCAACTGATTTCTCAGTTTTGCCAAAATCATGACTGGCTGTTTTCTAATCTTCCCAAAAAAAAATATTTGACATTGGTCATCCTGTTGATACAAATTACCTTTTTGTCATTTGCGTTATCCTTAGGCAGAATTGTTTGCAGGAGGCTTGAAATTTCCATTAGTTCCTGTGTAAGTTCACATACTAAGGATTTAGGGTAAGTGTTGCACCATTTTCTTGATCTACACATTACAGAAGCGTCGACCCTAAATCAAGGTGAACAACTTGCTTGGCAAGTTGAATAAATTCTGCCCTAATTGCTTGACGTTCAGGGCTACAAATCTAATTCTTTTCAGATCTGAATCTGTTTATGAGAGATAAAACACACAAATGGCATAATAATCATTTATTGCTCATCATAACATTCAAATGCATGAGATCCACGCCTTCCAAGTCACTTTCATGATGGAACAATTGACTGCATAAACAGTTTAATTTTTAGCCTGTTTCCATTGCTTTCTTGCAATCATTCTGATAAATCTAGCAACAGAGAACATCTCTAAGGACAGAGTCATGCCAAAACAAGATGAACAATTTGACTAATATAATTGGAATGATCTATGTTATTGAAGTTCGATGTCTGGAGTTTGAGATCACATTATTCTAATCTGCAAGTATTCATGATGGGTTTGGTATTTTATAGCTTGATACATCTTCTAAAGACTCACATTAACGCATGAACAAGCCTATCTCTCTGCCCTTTGGAATTTATGAACAAGGTTTGCTACTCTGCAACCAGATCACACTCTGCTCTGTCAAAACGTTTCCTTTTTGAAAATTTTTGCATGACTGATATCTCAGGTATATCTAAAACTAAATCAGTGCTGATAACAGCCCAAACATCCACTCAATAATACTAGCATCACACTGGTTCTATCTTCTGTTACTAGGAGTTCAAGTACTAGCTTTTACTGCAGAATTCTTGAGATCATGCTAACGTCCTGAATGATCAAACTTTGGGGTTTATTTGCATCATTGTTATGTAAACTTTTTTGTTTTGGAACTAGTATATATCTTCTATTTTTTATTTTTATTTTTTATTATTATTATTGTGGATGCATTGTTTTACATACATAGTCTTGTGATTTGGTGCTGGTGTCTTTCTGTCATATCTGAACATCATTAATGTGTTTATTTGGCACTAGTTTGACCATTGTATGTTGGAATCTAAACTTTGATTTCATTTACAGGACTTCTCTCTTGAATTTTGGAAAATTTTGACATTGTTTCAAATTTGATTCATATTTGAAATAACACTTGAATGCTCATTAATTGGTATACATCTGGAAGCACTAAGGGAGCATTTCTATGTTGTTTCATCATTTACACAGGGTACTTCCTGACTGTTATTCTACCCCGGATTCAGAGGAGCAGCCAAGATTTTATCCATAGTTTCTTTCCTTCCAACTTTAGATGGGATCTCACCTCAACCTTCTGCCTTGGTGGTCAATCAACATCTTTGATGCCTGTTCGGGGTTGTGCCATATTAGGTTACAGATCATACATAATCAGACCGAGTTATGGACCAGCTCCAGACAGATCCAGAGTATGGCGCCTTCCACCCATTAGGGGTAAATCAGCTCCAGACTGATCCAGATTATGACACCTTCCACCTATTAGACTAGGCCATACATAATCAGAGCGAGTTATGGACCAACTCCAGACAGATACTTTGCAGATCCAAAGTATGGCACCTTCCACCCATTAGGGGTAAACCAGCTCTAGACAGATCCAGAGCATGGAACCTTCCACCCATTAGGGGTAAACCAGCTCCAGAATGATCCAGAGTATGGCACCTTCCACCCATTAGGGGTAAACCAGCTCCAGACTGATCCAGAGTATGGCACCTTCCACCTATTAGACTAGCCCTACATTCAGCAGAGCAGAGATAATATTTTCAAGAGTTTCCTTGCTTGGACATTAGATGATAGGAGAGCATTTTGCATATGTTCTTAGGATGCTTTTGTGGAGATTATAGTGGGTTGGTAAGGGATCCCCCTCCCCAAACACCCTATCAGCATAGTTAAGACTTGAGTTTAGGGTGGCTTTAATTATCTCTGGTAATAGAAAATGATACGGAGGATTGTGCATAACCCACCCCCTTTTTGATTCCAATAAGCAGAGGTGGTCACTATGGTAATCCGATTTCAATTTGTAGTTAGAAAATGGGGTCACAACTTTCCATATTTTTTGTTTTGTTTTGTCTTTTTACATCAAAAAATAGTATATTTATTAGAACCATAGTCAACTAAACAAACAGGAAACAATTTATTTGACAGGTGGAAGAAGTGATAGGCTTAGAGCAATTGAATTGTAGGCCATGCTTCTTGACAAATTGATGAACAGATGTCTCCTTACTTGAGATTTAGGTTGGCACCATGGCACCATCCTGTCCATCATTATACACTAATCTTGTCATTATCTTCTTCACTGTGAATGAATGGCCTGTTCCCTGCAAATAGATCTGGGCATAGAGGAGCCAATCCAAGAACAGTAATCTCTAGCACAAGACAATATTAATGATCTAAATACCTAATCCTGAAGCTTGAGTTTGATTTTTCTCTACTGGTTCTGAATCTCTGATTGAGAATCTCCCACTCACCATTATCAAACCTTCTCCTTCATCATTGGCATCAGCTGCACTGTTGAGGTACGTTGGTTGGTTGTCATTGGACTTGAGAGCTTGAAGTTTCAAATGATTATAGTAACAGACAGCCAGAAAAGCCAGTCCCCACCCACTCAAGTTTATGACTGTAACCTTTTCATTTATTACAGACAAAGATTATGTTATGAGCAGCCAGTCCTTGACAAGACCAGCAACATTCATAGTCAAGGCTGAAGTCTTTCCTATCAGAAGAAACACTGCAAGATTAAGAGCCAAGGCACAAGCAGAAATTTCATGTAATCCAAATCAAAGGAAGAGACCCTGATTATCAGAAATGGGTATTCTACTAAGGCCCAGGGGGTGCTGAGAAAAACAAGGCAACAAGGAGCAACAAAGATGTGATGGGATTCAACTTAATCCCTTTTGATGTTCGTGGAATTTGTATGAGAACCAATTGGGTAGTCTCACATGCAACTGCACTTAACTGGAGAATCACCTCCCATGCATTCATCTTGGCCTCCACATAAGCTGAAATAGTAACTCCAATGGATATGGCCAACATATTGGCCTCAGGCTCACCTTTATAAGCTTCTTTCTTCAGCGAAACCACAATCAAATACACAGCAATGGGAATTAGAGCTTTCAACATTTGAAATAATGGTACTGAGAGGAAAACATAGGCAGAATTTGAAAACCAGAGACCCAAAGAATACACTTATCAATACTATGGGTTCAACGAGCTTGAAGACTCTTACAATAGCAACAGCCAGTGTTGAGTAGAAGCCCATGTGAATCATGGTGGGACTGATCACACTAAAGTTGTCAAGCAATGGCAAATCCAATGGATATGGCTAACATATTGGCCATGGCCTCACCTTTATAAGATTCTTTCTTCAGGGGAACTGCAATCGAATGCATATCAAATGGGCACAAGAGCTTTCAACATTTGAAATATCGATGCTTTGAGAGACATGCACCAAAGGCTGCATCATTTAGGATTTGTACTCAGTTTAGGTGTCATATTCAAGGGGAAGTTGTTATGCTTTCCACCACTTCATAGATTGTTAGAGTGATGAAACAAAAGAGGCTCCCTCTTGAGGCTAGATTATGTCATTCATATCAGCTGTGTTGTTGATGTCCTAGCTCAGCCAGGTCTTGCCAAAACTCTGTTGAGGTTCAAAATTTATTATAAACTGAAATGTCTTCACAAGAATTGACCTCATAAAATGCCATAATCACAAGATATTCCATACATGGCTGTGATTATGGCTCGCAAGACCCTTAGACTTTGAGCAATGAGGCTCGCAACATCACTTATGATTATGCACTCTACAATTCTGTGACCAGCTGAATGTCAAGCAATTGAACCGCGATTTAAATCCTATTTTGTCAGCAATAAGTATTATACTTTGTCTTTATTTAGTGTAGAGAACCAAGCACTTATTCTGCTCATCTATAGAAGGGACAATGGTTGTTTGCCTATGAGGTATAAGGAAATCCTATCAGATGTTTTGTATTTTCGTATGGAATTGAATCATACTCCTGCACACTGTAACATTCATATATATCAACCTGTAGAGGCTTTAATAACACTTGGTATTCTGGTTAGTGATTTTATTGGACCTCATGTGCATATCCTACATGCACAGGATGGACTATTCATATGTTACAAGGTATTATTCTTATTATTTAGGGTGCACATCTTCAGGTGCGCAAGAACGATTACTAGAACAGTCAGTTAATTCTGCAATTTAAAGGATGAAAAAGGAGGTTATAGGAGTCTAGTTTTGGTTCTCATCCACAATGTCACACTAGTCTGCCCGGGCATGGTTCTCATGGTTTAATAGTGACTTTAGGAGTCATAATACCACAGATCACTAAACACGAACAACTAAGGTAGCCCAAGGACAATAGCCATCTTTACACATTAATTAACAGGTCTTACATTAATTATCCTAGGGGGTTTTAATACTTCCAAATGCTTAAAAAACAGTTAACAGAGCATTCACATTACACATTCCAGCAATCTTTTCTATAAACCAACCAAATGCAGTCAGGAGAGCCCTCCTTTTACACTATACAACCTTATTGTTAGTATGATCAACCTTATTTTAATATATAGTGTGACAAACCATATGTGACAGGCAGGTGGAAAACTTTTCTCGCAATTGACTAAGCGACGTCCTGCGAGCCAGACTTGAGACAGAAACCCTCGTCAGAATTTTATGCTTGGCTCTTTTCCAAAAAAATGAAGAGTCAATGAGGTTTTGTGTAATCACTTCTGGTATCGTATTGGGTTATTGTTAGAAGCGATAATTGGATTCGGATTCTCATCGAGTGAGTTGTTCTGCTTTCTCAATTTGAGAGGGTTTGTTTGGAGGGAAAAACGAAAGAGGACATACAAGAATAGTGAGGGGAAAGATGCAGAGGAAGAGGATTGAGAACATCGCCAGCAGGCAGGCTACATTTTCCAAACGTAGGTGGATTGCTGAAGAAAGCTTACGAGCTCTCGGTGCTCTGCACTGCAGAAGTTGAACTTGTGATTTTCTCCCCAGCAGGAAAGCACTATGAACTGTTTTTTAGTGCAAATCCTACTATTTTGATTCTAATAATCATGGCTATGCAAACCTCATGAGATTCTTACTAATAACCCCGGTGGTGCAAGCCCTAGTAAGCTCGATGTTGAAAAACTTAGTGTAAAACCTCCAAATCGCTGGTTTTGTTGTAGTGCTTATTGGAGAGTATATAAAAAATTTCACACCTTTTTATGAGATATGGGAGGAAAACATGTTAAAGATTTTTAATAAATATAAAATTTCCAAAATGATGCTAGTTACGTGTGATTCTTTTTTCATTGTTTGTGATTATGAAAAATGAAACTCAATGTTTTTTCATTAGTGCACACATATTTCATTATATAATTGCATATAGAAAAATCATTCCAGAGCCGATAACAATAAAAATGAAGAATTTATGGTCCAACGTTATATTTAAGGGAGATGTTTAAGGATGACGTTTGAATTTTGTTTTTCATTTTAAGACATTTGGAGCAAATATTAGGAAGGACTTTGAGAAAGGATTGTCCTTGATTTTCAAAAATGGAGTTGTTCCTTTCCAGCCATATGCCCCAAGTGACCATCAAGGGGAGAGCTCATATGTTTTTTGGATGTTTTCTTTATAGCAATTTTTTTACACATATCCATAGAGTCCCCATGCCATTGATGTGAATTACTTGTTCGGTTTTTTTTAACCAAAATTTTTAACCAAAATTTTTAACCAAACAAGAAAAATTAAAAAAATGCCTCAAGATCAAAGACTGAAACAAAGACCTATTGACATACCTTTTAAAGTATGGAAAGAACTTGTAAAATCATATGAGAAGTTGGATGCACAAAGAAAAGCCGGCAATGAGAGCATTCAGGTATTGAATTTTTCATTAAACATTATTTAGAATGTATTAATACTTATAAGTATCTTAGACATGTATTTGTGTGAAAATAAATTGAATTGGTTTATGTTTAAGGACAAGGCATCCAAGGCGAGGTTAACCAAGAAAAAAGTCACTCATCGTAGTGGCCAGAAAGGTTTAAAAGCACTGATAACAACCTTTGTAAGTATATTAAACATGTGATATTTTTTTAATAAATTCTGTACTAGAAGAAATTCATTGTTATCTAATTTCTCCCTATTTACTGATTGATAGGAACTAAAATATGGAAGACCTCCAAATCATTTGGAAAAGGAGGTGCTGCAGCAAAAGAGATGGGTTGAATTTGTTGTTTGGATGGACTCTATGGTATGTAATTTTAGTTGGATTTCCAATATACTTTCAAACCATATTTTCATTTTATTTTTTAGTACTATTAGATATTATATCTTACCTCATTTTATGGTTAACATTGTATAACAAAAACATGCGTTGTGTTATGTAATTAATACTAACATGTAATATTGATTTTTTTTGTCAGAATGCTATAGGTAATGATTGCCAAGACGATGATCCAAATTATGTTCAACATATATCAGGAGATGATGAGGATGAGGATGAGGATGATGGTGGTGAAGGAGGAGATGATGATGATAGTTGCGGTGTTGGTGATGATGTGGATCAGAGTAATGAGGATGGTCAAGATGATCATGAGGATGATCTTGGTGGTGGTAGCTAGGCATGCACATGCATTGTTTTTTATGAAGAAATTATTGTGTAGAATGACATTGTTATGTTTAGATGGGTGTTGTGAATTTACCCTATATCAATGAGGCATTTTGATTTTGTAATCATACGATGAGTTTGATTTATGTATGTTGTTAATTTATCGTAGAATAACGATATTCATGAAATATTTTGATTTGTTAATCATATTTGAATTTTACTTGTTTTGATTAAAAATAATACTGATTTTATTAGTATTATGTTGCTATTTTATACATGTTTTGAAAATTTTTAATGACACATTGTTATTTTTTTGGATGGATGTTGTCAATTTCTCTTAAATTTCTTTACAAATGATTTTGAATTGTGATATCTGCTTTAATGATATTTAGAAACTATCATATATTTCACTATGAATCTATAAAGGGGGTCATATATGTAAAGAAAAATATACTCTATATAAGAAGTCAAATGCAGATGTAACCATGGATGCAAAATTGGATGTTAAACTAGGAATTAATACAAAATGCAAACAATTGACATACAAAGTGTTTTAAATTAGAAGTGAAAAATTGTGCAATAGTTGACACAAGGAAGGGAACAAAACATGGCATACAAAAGGATATCAAATTGGGCAAAAACAAGGACACATAAATGGGCACCAAATTAGATGCAAAAAAAGACAACAACTAGATGTAAAATAACATGCAAAGTTGAGCGTTAAAAAGAAGCAAAAAACGTTACAAATTAATATGCCAAATGGTGATGCAAATAATGGTGTAAATTTGGGATGCAAACTTGGGTGCAAAAAAAGGAAAAAAAAAAGATGTAAGAAAAGACATAAAACAAGATGCAAAATGGGGCTGAAAAAAGGTGAAACCAAGGATGCCATATTGGATGTAAAAAATGATTCCTAATCACATGCAAATTTAGGCTCGAACACAGACACAAAATTATATGCAAATGTGGACACAAAATGAGGCAAAAAAGATGCAAATTTGGATGGTGAAAACGATGTAAAACTAGACACCAAAAAAATGCAAATTTGGATGAAAAAGTCGGTGTAAATAATGGTGCAACATTGGACACAAGTAGACACAAAAAAAATGGTGCAAAAAGGGGCATAAAATAGCTTAAAATTGGATGCAAAACTTGGTGTAAAAACAAATACAAAAGTAGACGTAAAAAATGGCTCTAAATTGAATGTACCATTAGACACAAAATAAGATGAAAAGGTGGACACAACACATGACTCAACATAAGATGAAAATATAAATGCAAATTTGGATGCTCAAAATGATGTAACATTAGATGCAAGAGATGGTGTTAAAAATGATGCAAAATTGGATGAAACAAATGACGCAAAATATGGTGCAAAATGAGATGGGAAAAATGGAGACAAATCAAACGTAAATGTGGATGTAAAAAATGGTCCAAAAAAAGATGCAAAAATGGGCACAAAAATGGATGCAAAATTTGGTGCTAAATCAAATTCAACACATGGTGCAAAGATAGGCACCAAAGCTGGTGCAAAAATAGAAGCAAAAACTAGTGTAAGACTAGATACAAAACCTAGCGTAAGACTAGATGCAAAAACTGACACAAAATGGATGCATAAAAAGATGTTAAATTGGATTCAAAATACAGTGTAAACTTGATGCAAATGATGGTGCAAAAATGGAAGCAAAGAATGACACAAAATAGGAAGCAAAAGAGAATGAAAAATAGATGCAAAAAATGACACAAAACTAGAAGCAAAACCTGTCATAAAATAAGATGCAAATCTTGGTTCAAAATTTGACGCAAACAATGATGCATAGTTTGGTGTAAAAAATGATGCAAACTCTAGCGTGAAAAAGGATGCAAAATTAGGTGCAAAAAAGGACGCTTTAAAAATTGTACAATAGAGCCAAATTTATCGCTAGGTTGCTCATCACAATTACAAAAAAAATGCACTAAAATCTGGCGCTAAATCTGGCGCAAATCGCTGGTTTTGTTGTAGTGTAGCTAGCCCTACCAGGTCGGGGGAGGGCTCTCTCCTGGTCAATCTCAGCAAAATACAATCTCCAAAGGCTTGAGATGACTGATATAACTACTGATCTTAGGCTAGGTATAATGGAAAAGAGTTTGATTGAATAAAATGATGTTTTGTTGGCTGTAATGAAAAGGCAGATCTTGGGTGCAGGGAATGAGGCTCAGTCTTGCAGAGATATCAATGGGGCAAGGTACGCAACTGATTTTTGCACATCAAATCGAATGAGGTGGAGGGATTAGATAGGTGAGGAGTTGAAGAGGGCAAGAGAAGCCATGGATCCTCTCCAAACAGCTGAAAACATCAAGAAACTAAAGCAAACCTCAAGTAGAGCACTGCAATTTCAATGGATTCTACTTTCACTCTTGTTTGATTTAGTTAGGAAGAAACAAGATAGATAATGTCATACATAACACATAAGTAAATTCACAATTACAAAGAAAATCACTATACCAAAACAAAATGCCATAGGGATCCCAAAGAGTGATGCAAACCCTGGTCTCAATTCCTTAGCCCAAACACTGATATGGGTGTAAAATGAAGCTCCTTGCTTTCTCAGAAGTCCAACCATGCTAATGACTGAAAAACCACATAATATAGATAAAACATAGCTCATCCTAGCCTCTAGGGTTCGAGCTCACATGTTTATGAGTTGTTTCAACTAATTCTAAACTGAGAACTAGAAATTAGGCAGTGGAACAACATGCCTCTAGAAACAAGGGAACTGATTCATTCAGTTTCAAACAACCTTTTAGCAGATGAATCTATCTCCATAAGTGAAAATTTGACATATTTACATCATGATCCATCAATGTACATTAAATTACATCACAAATTTCACATTAAGAAGGTGAAAAAGTCAAACTAGCAAAAGCTAGGTGAAAAACAGAGTCTACTTGGTCAAACTGGCAAAATTTCCCTATGCGCCATGCCTAATTTCTCTATGCAGGAACCACTTTTGAAGGCCTTCCCGGTGTCCAAATTCACTACAAGTGTGCTTGTTGGAAATTTATGCCTGTCTACTTTCCAACCTAGGTGGAATTTTTCATTTTGGCCTCCATTTTCCCCTCCAAAGTGCAGTTCTCCCAACATTGTTTCCTGTGTGTCAAAATAGGGGCAGTAAGGTCATTGTTTGAGTGTTTTTTACCTTTTTGAGGGCTCAAAACCTGTCCAAATTTCTTGGCCATTGGTAAGAAAGCATAACTTTCCATGAAAAATCCAAAAATGTTGAGTTTTTGTCATTTGGAGGCTCCCATCAAAAGCGAGCGCCAGGTGGCGTGGCGCATAGAGCAGAAATTCCTGTTTTTTGAGCAAAAAATTCCAAAAATGCAAAAAGTACCCCAATTTTTTTGGAACTTGGGTTGAGTCTTCTCCATCAAGCATTGTTTTGGGCCAAGGAAGCCTTAGACAATATCTGAAGTCTATCATGCTCCTTTCGCCTCTTTGATGCCCTTTTCAATTTTGCCTTTAGGCTCTTGATTCTCACCTTGCAGACTTCGTTTCTTGCCATGTAATGGTATGCCATATGTCTCAACAATGTCTTCTCCTTTTTGGCCTTCTCCAACAACCTCTGTAAGTGGATATTGGCTCTTTCAAGCCATGACTCCCGATCGGCATTGATCTCTTGCTCAAGTGAAGTGAGCTCCACCCTCCTCCCTTGGGCAGCTTGGCGATTCTCCCAAATGTTTTGCAACTATCGCTTGTTAATCTTCCAGCTTCTTATTTCTTTGCTCTAGGTACTTTATTATCC
The DNA here is from genome assembly GCA_031772625.1 of Pinus tabuliformis. Taxonomy (NCBI): domain Eukaryota; kingdom Viridiplantae; phylum Streptophyta; class Pinopsida; order Pinales; family Pinaceae; genus Pinus; species Pinus tabuliformis. The sequence goes on from CM062811.1 coordinate 310,134,716, forward strand.
ATTTAGTCCTCTCCAAGTTGAGGGACAAGGCATTGATGTCCGCCTGCTGCTCTTGGATGATTTCTTTGATATTTGTGCTTTGTGGACCCACATCGGTATCATCACCTTCAATGAGAATGAAATCAGTCTCCTTCTAACTTGATGGTCCCTCATCTTGTAATGGCTTCTTTCCTTTGTCCTGAACCTACTCTACTAATGGCGAAAACAAGACCCATTCTACCACGGGTGGAGATAATACTCGCTTTGCTGCTACGAACAACCGTCTAGTGCCCTTCTGATAAGTGATAAACACCGGCATACTAGCGGTCTGTGTCTCATGACCCTCATGTTGATATGAAGGTTCACCAGTCTCATGTAAAACCTCGGGAGGTCCCTAACGAGCTGTGAAAAACTCATGAGAAATGAAGTCCTCCCAAGTGATGCCCTGCAAGCGAAGCTGATGGATGACCACAATCTTAATGATAGCAAAATGGTAAATACTATTGAACTACTGCTGAGGAGTCTTTTGTTGTACTAGGGTGGTCATTTTCTCAATATTTCAGCACATGAAGTAGGGGAGGTTCATCATCCTCACCATAGTAAAATGCATTAGCAGCCTGATATGGTAGGCATATAAGCGGGAATACTAGCCCTCACAACTGAAGTAATTCATTATCAGTTTCATCGAAGGAGCATAAGAATATTTGAGGTACCAAAAAGGAAAAACTCTGCTGAGTTGTTTCAAAGAACTGGGCTTGATGTATGGTTCATAATGTTGCCTATCAATTTGCTGCCTCTTGTTCCATTTCTCTCCAATGTTAGGAATACTGGTTGCTAGTGAAATAGATTCTAGTGTTAAAGTGAATGTGACACTAGCTAGAGTGGCTTGACCATCATGTAAATGAAGCACAAACGAATGGGCCAACTCATGATGAAACTGGACTCTAGCAACCATCTCACAAAATTCATAACATGGCTGGTGTTGGAAACAAGTGATGGCGAGAAGGCAAGCCTGTAACTCAGCAAGAGTGGTAGGTTCTTCTTGAATATGTTTGCCACCTCTATCAGGCCTCCTGGGTGCCTGTACCTCTGTAGGTGTGTCACTGTGTGTCTCCTCTTCATGATCATATGAGGGATCAGACTCCATCTTTGCCAGTGGGTGAGTTGTCTTGATGAGGAATAGGAATTCTATGGTGTTTCTTGATTTTCTACCACCAAGGGAGAAATATGTGAGGGACTATGGAGGGAGGAAACAATGAGGATTTTGGGACTGTTAGGATAGGGTTTAGTTAGGGAAATAGAGGATTAGGAAAGGATTTGGGATTTTTGGGTATAGCACTAGGGTTTGGGGATTTGTAGTAAGGGTTTTGGAAAATGGGAATGGGGGATAGGGATTTATGATTTTTTTGGGGAATATGGGAGTTAGAGAATAGGGGAATAAACTGGGAAAAATGAGTGAGGGAGTGGAAAGGTGAGGGAATGGGAAAATGGACTTGGTAGCCAAATAATCAATGCAAACCCTAGGCACTCTTTTCTTTGAGAGATGAAAAAAGGTAGGGTTTGATTTTTTTTTACACAATCCACCATAAACATTGTAACAAACTCTTTCACTAGCCAAGAGGAGAGATGCACTTACTTGTTCAGTGAAGGATTTGGGCGATTTTGGCATTTTGAGGGAGTTGTCGAAGAAACTGGGCTTGGCAGCTCTATGCATTGTGCCTCAAACCCAACGTGCCGCACACTGTGTATGCACCGTGCCAGTTCAAATTTCCATTGAGAATCATGGCCCTATGCGTCGTGCCTGCTATGTGTGCCACGACACTTTCCCAGTGCGTCGTGCCTCTGAATTGAGGCATTTTTCTCACCAATGTTCTCCCTTGACTCAAACACAGCCTTGCTTTGCTCCCTTTTGGTTCTTTGAATGCAAATGGGCTTTTAAAATTGAAGAAATCATTTATATAGAAGGAGCTTTTAATTTTTGATGCATAAAAACCCACTTTTACAATGTTTGGAATATGACTTTATTTTTTAACTCTGTTTTTGAGCTTTTTCACTTTATTTGAGCTTGTGATGAACTCAATGACTTGTGTTTTGTTTGCTTTGCAAGGGATTGGAGCTATTGAGGCTGGGGAAAGTGACCAGGGTTGTAGGTGGAGTGATTTACATATGAAATAAATAAAATTACATGAATTTATACAATAAAATCTGAAATACTCTGTTTTTCCTCAAAACAGAGTTTTCAGGAAAAATACATCTCTGAGCACTTGATTATGAAATTTATTGATACTGGAACCTCCTCATGTGCTTGTTGACTATTATTGGACATTTTGAAACCATTTTTGATGAAACCCTAATGAAACCCTAGACCTAATGAAAATGAAACCCCAGAAAAGACTTTTGCAAACTTTAAAGACAAAAGGTGACAGTACATGATATTGATGAGTAAACATGAGCCAGTAGGTAAATGACATGAGGGAAACTGTAGGAGAAGCCACTACCGTCAAATGATCCATGCACCTAATGGAATGCAACTAACTGGGCAGGACACCTAATATGCAATGCAACGAGAGGATTTGATCTCTGACGGAGGGATGAAGATACCGACACTAATAGAATGATTGTCCAAAATGTTTTGGAGATCTGGAGAAATACATGATTTTGATGTGAGATCCTCTAGTGAACCTAATTGTGCAATTACACCCCGTTAATCTTTATTTAGAAGCTTTGTCATGCTGTTAGAGTTGATTATCTTTCCAGGTTTTCCTGTGATACCCCTCAATTCAACTTCCTTTCCTTCGCAAAAAAAAATTCAGGAAAAGTTCAGGTTATCTAAATTATCAACATAACTGTAAAATGCTTCAAGGTGTTCTTTTTTTGTTACTCCCTCTGCGCCAATGAACTTAGGCATATATTTTTGATATTCTCCCATAGGCATAGGATTTAAATGAACAGGCAAGACCAAAGGTCCATATCTAGCAGCAACAATTCTTTCTAGATATATTTTTTCATGAAAGGTTTATATGAGGTCGATTTATATAATGATGGGTTTATATGGGTCACATGGTGGATTTGAAATCTTTTGAGAATGCCCTTTTGAGTACAATTTTACTATATATTGGCAGAAGTATTTTTCTATCAGCAAAAGTAATTTTTTTTTACAGAATGCATTCAATCATATCCATGGTGGGAATAGTTGTCACTGGCAAGGAGAACTATCCCTAATGGTCCCGGATGATAAAACACACCCTCATTTTCAATGAGTTGTGGAAAGGAGTGTGTGTCGGAGATGGAGACAATGAACCAGTACAGCCTACCTCAGACAAAGAGCTCGTCATTTGGGAAAACAAGAACATCAAAGCTTATGCATTAATCGCAACATCTGTAAATGAAGAGGTGAGTTGCCATATTTCGTCATATTCAACTACCTTTGAAACCTTACAAAAGCTGAAAGAACTCTATGACTCACATTCTGCACTTGAATTTGTTCAACTCATGATTAAACTCTTCACTCTTGAACTGCAAAATAATGATCATCTTGCTCTTGCATCTGAATTAAAGTCTATAATGCATGATATCAAATCCACTAAGGTTGAATTGGATATTCCTCTTATCGCTTTTCTCAAGGCACTTGATCCTACTTACTCCAATTATCTTGAGTCATTACAAGCAAATGGAAATCTCAAAGATATAACCTTTGACTCTCTTGTAAAAACAGTTTGTTGAAAGAGAAAAAGCTTTTGGAAAGAAGACAGCCCCTGAATCTTCTGAAGAGGCTATGTGCCTTGCTCATAAAGAAAAGCATCCTGCTCAATATTATACAAGAGGAAGAGGTGGTCAAAGAGGAAGAGGAAGATATTTCAGAGGCGGGGGGGGGGGGGGGGGGGGGCAGACATTCTCAAGGAGAAAAGGCAGATTTGCATTGCATTCGCTGCAAAAGAAATGGATCACATGATGCCTCTACATGCAAGCTACCATGGGAAAAAATTGAGTAGAAAAGAAACCAACAGAAAGGTAAAACTGATGATACAGACAAAGGTAAAGCACCTAATCCACTCACTATGTTGTGGCACAATGTAACATTGGAGTAAATGAATATTTATTTAATGCTTCAATTGCTTCTTGAAAAAATGATTGGTTGCTTGATTCAGGAGAAACCTGCCACATGACTCATAGAAAGGATTTTTTTGAATATTTCACTGACAATGTTGATGGAGCAGTATACTTTGTAGATCAATCAAAAATCAAGCCAACAGGGCTTGGCACAATCAGGCTTAAACTACCTGGTCTTCCAGACTTTCTTCTGCATCATGTTCTATATCTTCCACAGCTCAAGAGAAACTTGTTGTCCTTGGTCCACATCCGCCAACAAGGTCACGCCATTCATATGTTTGATGGCAAGCTTGAGGTAAGAAAACCATCTGACCACTCACTTGTCATGAGGGGAATAGAAGAAGAAAGGGTTCTCAAATTGCAAGGAACCTTTGCTCATGCACAACATTTCTCATACAATTCTCATTATGAAGAAGGTACACTTACATCAAGTTTATTATGGCATGCTAGATTTGTACATTTGAACTATGACAGTCTCCACTTGTTGAAAAAAAATGGTGTTGTTGGTTTGCCTACAATTCCTAGGAAACTTAAGCAATTTGATGCTTGCATTCTAGGAAAGCATAGCAAACAATCCTTTCGTGATTCACATTCAAGAGCTCATAGAGAACTTGAACTCATTCATTCAGATTTATGTGGTCCAATGCTTGTTCCTTCTGCAAATGGAAATAAATATATCATGACATTTATTGATGACTACACCAGAATGTGTTGGGTTTATTTATTGAAGAAAAAATCTGATGCTTTTCAAACATTCAAGAATTTTCATAAATGGATTGAAAATGATGCACAATCCCATATTGGGTCTATTCGCACTGATAATGGAAAAGAATACACATCAAATGAATTTGAAAACTATCTTCGCCAACATGGGATCAAACATCAAACAACTGTGCCTTATAATCCCCAACAGAATGGTGTAGCTGAAAGAATGAATAGGACAATCTTAAATATGGTACGATCCATGCTCTTCTTCAAAAATGTAAAGATAATGTTTTTGGCTGATGCTATTCTATGTGCTACATATATAAAGAATAGATGTCCATCTAATGCTATAAGAAACAAGACTCCATATGAAATGTGGTATGGACATGTTCCTTCGGTAAAGCATCTCAGGGTCTTTGGTTCCACCTGTTATGCTTTGATACCAAAGGTACATAGAAACAAACCTGGTGCTAGATGTCGTAAGTGTATCTTCTTGGGATATTCAAATGCCTCCAAAGCATACCACCTCTATGATGAAGTAAATAAGAAATTTGTTGTATCTGGAGATGTAATTTTCCTTGAATCATCCAAAACTGACAATGTTGTTGAGCGGCAACTTGATCGCTTGGATAGATTCGCAAAAGCAAAATCATTTCAAGAATTTGATAATCAGATTCCACATCTTGAAGGGGGGATTCCTATACTAGATCAACATTTGGAATCTTCTTCTGAAGAACACTCTCCCTCGCATGAAACTCCAACAACGGATGATGCTTTAAGTGATGTAATTGATAGAATTGGGAGACTCAATCTTGATTCAGTCCCAACTCAATCAACGGACCAGCCTAGACCATCTGAGAAAGGTCCCCCAAAGTGGCTGACAAAGACACTTGAATGTGATCATCCTGATGATGTTGGAATGACAGGAACCAGAAATTCAAACCGACAAAATGGAGGTGATGTAAATGACTCTAATTCACCTGTTGATATGGATGTTTCTTATGATTGTGAATCGAACTTGTCTACAGATTTTGAACCAACTTCCTTCAAAGAAGTTGCTTCTCATGATGAATGGAAAGAAGTGATGCAAAAAGGAGTATGATGCCCTCATAAAGAACGGTACTTGGAAGCTGGTTGATCATCCATTAGGAACAAAACCAATTGGCTGCAAGTGGGTCTACAAGAACAAGTATAAAGCTTATGGCTCACTTGACAAGCACAAAGCTAGGCTTGTGGCAAAAGGTTTTGCACAGAAGGAAGGGGTTGATTATGAGGAGACTTTTGCCCCCATGGAAAAATGGGCTACCATCCAGACACTCTTTGCACTAGCAGCTCAGAACGGCTGGAAATTCCACCAAATGGACTTAAAAATTGCTTTCTTAAATGGAGATTTAAAAGAGAATGTTTTTATGTCTCAGCCTGAAGGATTTTCTGTGAAAGGACATGAACATAAAGTATGCAAACTTGTGAAGTCCTTGTATGGCCTCAAACAAGCACCGCGAGCCTCGTATGAAAAACTAACTGAGCATCTTCTGAAACTCAATTTCAAACATTTTGATCTTGATGATGCAACTTTATTTGTCAAGAAAGTTGGCAAAACAATTGTATATCTTGTGGTATATGTAGTTGATCTTTTGATGACAGGGAACAATGAAAGCTACATTGCATGCATAAAGAAGGAATTGGGGAAAAGTTTTGGAATGACTGATTTGGGCTATGTTCATTACTATCTTGGCATTGAAGTAACCCAACATCCAAAGTCCATATTTCTTTCTCAAAAGAAATACATTGGAGATCTGTTGAACAGGTTTGGCATGACAGAGTGCAATCCTCTTACTACTCCAATGGAACAAAACTTAAAGCTCACATCTATTGAAGGAAAAGAATTTGAGGATGCAACAAAGTATAGACAGCTTGTAGGAAGTCTCAACTACCTAACTACTACCAGACTAGACATTTCGTTTGTTGTGGGAATCCTCTCTAGGTTTGTGCAAAAGCCTTGTGAGGCATATTGGTCTGCTACAAAAAGAGTTCTAAGCTACTTGAAGGGAACTCAAGACTTTGGAATCAAATATACACAGGTGGACGACTTCAGCTTGATTGGATACTCTAATTCAGACTTTGATGGAGACAAAGAAACTAGGGTATCAACTTTAGGATATGCTATGAGTCTTGGATCAGGAGCTATCTCCTAGAGATCACGCAAATAATTAGTTCCAGCAGATTCCACAACAGAAGCAGAATACGTGGCAGCAGCTGAAGCAACAAAAGAAATTGTGTGGCTCAAGAAAATTCTTGAAGATTTGCAGGTAAAACAAGTACAATCAACTCCACTCATGATTGACAATACCTCTGCAATAAAGTTGTCCAAGAACCCAAAATTCCATGATCGAACGAAGCACATCAATACTAACTATCATCTAATTCGACATCATTTTGAGGCCAAAACAATCCACTCCGTCATTGTTCCACAAATGAACAAATTGCAGACATCTTCACCAAAGCGCTTGGAAGAGAAAAGCTTGAACGATTCAGAATGATGCTTGGACTCACCAACATCCCTTGAGCTTAAGGGGGGGAATGTTGACACGTAATCCTTGTGATTGGGTGAAATTATGTAAATAAATAAATTAGAAATATGAGCAGTCATCGAGAGATGAACTGAACAATCTCTCCCTCATGTATATAACAAACACCTACCTGATTGAATAGAACACTTCTCCATTGTAATTGGAATGCATTTAAATAAGTTGCAACATCATTATGGTAACTTTCAGTTGAGTTAGTGACCTCTGGTTTGAACGATACATTGTTATGTTTTATATGCTACTTCATTTCTACATCTCGGTTCTTGGTTCATCCCACATTTATAAGTCTTAGGCGAACTTTGATTCGATTGTTTGTTGTCTTAAATTTGAAAAAATTGAGTTGACAAATGGATGCTTACGCCTACTTACTATCTATATATAGATGTGGATGTTTGTGCCTTTTTGTATGCGAGAATATTGTTTTGTTCCAACTATTATGATTCTCACCGACTTTTTTTGTTCCAACCAACCCTATAGGGTTGAGGATGCCTAAATTCAACATGGTTATATGATTAGTTTGGTGGTTTTTTGTGGCCATTCATTTTGAACCTTGTTGAACATGATACTCTGTAAAGACTAAAGAAGTTGTGGCTTACTCAACAAAATAATTATCTGGATTTCTATAGATTGTGTGGCATTATATAGGTTTATAAACATTTTATAGCCTTACAAGTTTCAAAATAATTTATGGCTGGTATTTCTAACAATATATTGACAAGGTATATATTGATTTGAGAATAACAACAATGTAAAATATTCCTGAAAATTTCTAATTTTGGGGTTTTCAATCAAAATTAGTATCTTATTCTCCCTTGTGCATGGATTAATATCACATTTACCTATGTACTCTTTGCATCGGGTTTTTAATGAGCCTTAATATCTTATTCTCCCTTGTGCATCGCTTAATATCACATTTACCTATGTACTCTTGGCATGAAAACCAAGTTGTAAGATAAATAACTGTAGAGACCGAAAGGTTCTTCGCGATGCTCTGAGTCATTCCATCTTAAACCTAAGAAATTAAACCCTCTTTTATCTCTCTTATCCTTTTTAATTTTATTTTAAATAATAAATTTACAAAATTTCAAAAACTTATAATAAACTCATAAAATTTCAAAATAGTCAAACTTTTTCTATAAATTGTATGTTTTTATAAAATTATTATAAATATTTTAGTTTAGTTTATTTTTTTTTACACTATCAATAACATATTATCGTTATCTTTCTAGAATTGAAAATATATTAAAATTTATTACCTCAAAAATATTCATACCTAACAACCTTGTAACCATTGAAATGTTTGCTGAAAATGGCAGAAAGTTAAGTCCCCGGCATACGGCTGAAGGTGATGGAACTGAAAGTGATGAAACTTGAAAAATCATCTGCAAGATAGCATATCCCTGGCATGGAATGCAAAATTGTGAGTCAAGATTATTTTTAATCAAACATAGTATCTTATTCTCCCTTGTGCATGGCTTAATATCACATTTACCTCTGTACTTTTTGCATGGGGTTTTTTAATCAAACTTAATATCTTATTCTCCCTTGTGCATGGCTTAATATCACATTTACCTATGTACTCTTAGCATGAAAACCATGTTGTAAGATAAATAGCTATAGAGACCGAAAGGTTCTTCGCGATGCTCTAAATCATTCCATCTTAAACTTAAGAAATTAAACCCTTTTTTATCTCTCTTATCCTTTTTAATTTTACTTTAGATAATAAATTTACAAAATTTCAAAAACTTGTAATAAACTTATAAAATTTCTTTTCTTTTCTTTTCTTTTCTAGTTGTAGGAATTTATAGGGTAAGTTCTGTTGAGTCTTGAAAATATCATTCATTTCCATTACACTTTCACTATTATGTCCATTATATCACCTCCATTTGACCTCAATTTCACTACTATGTCACCACATTCATCCCACTTTCATTATCATTGGGCCACCTTTATGTTTTTCCAATCTTTATTATTTCTAAGCCTTTTAAGTGAATTTGTGGTTAAACATTAGAAAATAATGTGCATATGCTTATACCTAACAAATGGTTTGAGATTGTTGACATGTGTAGGTTGAAAGGAGGCTTCTAGAAGACCCTTATGTGGCACCCCAAGGCCAAATTCGAATTTGAGTGGAAAGAATCATGGGATCATGAGGATATGTGTCACATCTCCTAATTGTATTGTAACTCTAAGAAGGCATGTGTCTTATCAGTTCCTATTTTGATTAGGACTCTAGAGGTAGAGGGAGAGATTCATGGATTCTCATTAATGAGATGGCTCTCATCTTTTTGTATAAATAGGAGATCTCTCTCCTTCATTTGTTAGTCCTCTTTAGCTTAGAGTTTGGAGTTCTTAAGTCTTTTTAGCTTGTGAGTTTGTAGTTCTTCCTTGATGGCTTTTGAAAGCTTTGGAGAGCTTTGTTGTACTTTGTAATTTTGAAGAATTTGAATAAAGCTTTGGTGTTCTCAACATGGAAGGAGATGTGAAGTAGATGTCATGGAGCACATTAGAATGTAAGGTAGAGTAGATTTCATTTTGTAATTTTTCTTTGATTTCATTATGTCATTTGATTGCTTTCAAGTTGGTAGATTAGATTTTTCATTCATGCAATTTTAATTCATGCAAGTGTGATCAACCGGTTGATTGTAGATTAGTGATGCACATAGCCTTTTAATGACTAATGACATGATAGAATCATCTTGTCCTCCTGCTGATTTGTTTTCTGAGTTCTAATTCCAGCATTGTTATTTCTTTCAGTTTTGTTTTACTCATTTACTTTCCTGCAATTTAGATATCATATTGCTTAAATTCTTCATCATTACTTCCCATAAGGTAGATTGAGCTGAAGGGTAAAGGATCAGAAGAGTTGAAGTAGTGTGATTAGTTTCCTTTATGCAATTTAATTTTCTACAATTTAGATATCATATTGCTTAACTTGTTCATGATTGCTTCCCATAAGGCAGATTGAGCTGAAGGGTAAAGGATCAGAAGAGTTGAAGTAGTGTGATGAATTAGTTGCTTTGCTTTCAGTCTTTGATTTGCTTTAAGTTCAGTTTTTACTTTCTTTTTTTTCATACAGCAGCAAGGATACTGGGTCTCATAGTCACTAGCTCATTGTTTGGTTGTTGCATTCTATTTTAATTGAAGTAGCTGCACATTTACACTTTTGTTTAAGTAGCTACATATTTGCACTTTTGTTTGAGATCTTTTGAAGTGCTAAGTTTTGGAAGTTACCATTAGGGACATAGGCCTTATCTTGAAATCTCTATCCATACTTGTCCTTTAAAAGTATTCTGAAGACCTTAGAATAGGATTTCCATTTGCATTAGACACTTTAGGAAACCAACAAAAACAAAACCCCAAAGCAAAATAAAATCTATAAATCAACGAAGTAAGAAAAAGGTTAACTAAGCACATATGGTGCACCACACTTCATCAGTTTACGATACCCAGATTGATAATTTATGTAGAGAAATTTAAGACATTAAATTGACTAGACATTTTGGCGCCGTTGCCGGGGAAGTGTAATTAGGAGACCTTATTTCTTACATCTAAAAAAAAAAATTAACAATTCTTGAGTATGCTCTCCTCCTGCACTTTGTGTGATCTGGAGGATCAGAAAAATGACTGTTATGTAAAAAATAAAAATAAAAAAAAAATTAATAATTCCTGAGTATGCTTTCCTCTTGCACTTTGTGTGATCTGGAGGATCAAAAAAAGAATTGTTATGTAAAAAAAGAAAAGAAAAAATAAAAATAAAGAGGAGACAAAATAAACTTCATCATTTCAATTGATTAAAAAAAAAAATGAAACTCAACTGCTTTGATAAGTTCAATTTGTCCAAAATGGCCTGGATATGGTTTGTAGTGGTCTTCAAAACACTGTATCCTGTTCTAATAAGGTTTTGTAGCTTAGCTGCGGAAAGTGCCCTGATTCCGCAGCCAGTTGAGAATTCCGCAGTTGTTTTGAGGTTTAGCAGGTTACAAGCATCCATTGAAAAAATCGACCACATGGGCATCTCCAGAATTGTCCTGACATTGATCCTATCTTAGTCACCCAGCTCAGATAGAAAAAAAATCAGCCTAAGACCTCAATCAAAGTCCTGTTTTTAGCATGTTTTTCTTGAAGTATTTGCTACCTGAAATTGAAAATCATGAATCCTTTTTATAAAATTTTACAATTTCAGAGAAGAAGAAAAGAGAAAAATAATCCTAGCTTCCACTGTGTGCTTAACAAGAAATATGCATCCCTATCCAAGCATTGGCCCTGAAATAAACCTGCAAGAACATTTGTTAAAAAATAAATAAATAAATAGAAGCACATTAAGCTCTTTGTTAAGGGGAACGAATTGGGCCATGATGATGACCAGTGGTAGGAAGCTCGGCTGGCTGGCTGGCTGCTGCTTATGGGGGTTTAGTTGGGTGAACAGATAGATAGGCAAATGATAATTTTTTTTTTATGAGGGAAACAGCAGAAGCTTAACGTGCAAGTACTTGGACTCTTTTGAGGATTCGTTCTTCTTTTCATTGCTGTGAAAAGGTGAAAATTGTGGAGGACAACTTGACATGACACTTCGTACCTTATCAGAGGTAAGAACCACAAACCCCATCGTCTGTAGATGCAACAAAAGCTCGATCACTGAATAAGCGTCATGCTTCAAAGGGGTATTAAGTGCCTCTGTCGTGTCTTCCAAAGAATGCAATGTGGCCTTATGTGTTGCCCACCATGTATGAGAATGCATCCAACCGCTAATTCGAAAATCTACAGGCCGAATGCAGAACAGTATAAAAAGAAAAATTAACTCAGGAAAAACATGAACAGCAGAAAAATGTCAAATTTAAAACGCTCGATTTTCCCAAACAAAGATGAATTTCAAGAAAATAAAACATGGGTTTTTTCGCCAGCTGGGTTAATTAGATAACCCAGAAACCGTTTGAAGAAATTTGTGGCGGTCTGGGAGAAATCCTCGGTTCTTTGGAGCCTCTTTTTTGCCACCGCGTGAAAAAAAACGGAATTTGAGTTAATTAACTGATAGTTTGATGTGTGATTCAATTCCGTGTGCCTGAGGAAGAGAAATCCAAATAGGAATCAACTATGTGCTGTTATTCAAGCTTAATTACAGTCTTATGCTTATTCCGAGTTTAAACTCAAGACTGACTGCACTTCCACTTATTAGCCGTACTCTTGAGACGTGACCTATTGTGTTACGGCTCTTCTTAGCCGTAATTTCCACAGCCGTCTGTTGAGACGTGTACACAGTCATCCGATCCGAAAGGATCCCGCCGTTACTCTACTCGTTTATCACTCCACTTATACCATACTCCTCGCATGCATTCGTATTTTCTTGTGAACTTGTTTACTACTGCTCATCCTCTATTCCCTCGGTAACTCAGGTACTTCCTTTCCCTGTTCTCCATTTCCGATTGCAGTCACTACAGTCTATCCTAAATCCTGTAATCAAGCCATTTTTTTCTGAACCCGCAGACAAATTTTAAACGGAGTAAAGGATGGGTCGGTTATTAAGGGCAGAACCGGAAGGGCTTAAGTCTATGAAAGGGCCAAATAGTTATGATCATGGTTATAGGCTGTTTATCAAACTATAAGTCCATCAATAAAACTGTTTTTCTCCATTCACAGAGTTCCTACATGCAGACAATGAAAAAAAAAAATTCAAAATTGATGATCGACTGTTTTAGCTTAACTTTCCGCAGCTGGCTCAACTTTCCGCAGCTGTTTTGTTAAACTCTAGGTTGCAGGTGTCATCAAGCAAAACAAGCCACATGGGTAGCTGGGGGAATGTCAGTACATGGATGGTGTCCTATTCATTCGATCAAATTTGATGAAAAATACCCCGGTCAAAGAGAAGTCAAGTTGAGTGTTATCACAAAGTCACCACACTGAGTCGCCACACTAAGTCGCTGCATGTCAAGAAAAAATAATAATTTTGAATCAATGAAATGAATAAGTTATTTTCTCACTTTTCTGAAGGTATTGATTAATTTTGGATTGATGATGAAAGATGAATGGCTAACTTTTTATTCAAGATTTTTAGCTACAGAAACTGTGCACATTCCGCAGCTAAAGTCCAATTCCGCAGCTGTTCTCCAATTCTGCAGCCAGAAAAACCTCATTGTTCAAACCAGCCTAACTTTTTCATACAAAATCAGATTTTGATGATTTAAGTACCATTGGAAAGATCTCAACAAGATCTACACAATGAGAAATCCATCATTTGAGTTTGAAATGGCAGATAATGAAATAAATTTCTGAAAAGAAGCAACATCAACTTGAGGCACTAATTCCAAATCAGGTATAAATTCTTTCGATTTTTCCTTTGAGAACTTGTTTCATTAATACAAATTCTTAGTTTTGTGTGTAAATATCATAACTAGAGATATTGGCCATCTCTCTCCTTTGATAATCTTACATTCCATTGCAGAAGAAGTATTAGTTTTTTTTGCAGGTTCCAAGAGGAAGGACAAATTACTACAAGAGGATGGTGTCTCTCTAAGAGACCAATTTGTTTCATAAGAGGATGATCAGCAACAAAGAGGAAATATGCTGATGCAAAATCAGATCCAAACACTTGAAAAACTTTCAGATACTATTGTCTCTATCACATCCATACTTCATAATAAACCATTCACCTCATTTCACTCCATATTTTCCTTTTACATACACTTTCCATATCTTTTTGTCCATTCATAGCCCACAAATAAAAGCAAGAGGCTCATTCATATGCTTATTGCCCATTACCATTTCTACTCTCCATTGCCATTTTCCATTTTCATCTTCCATTCCTTGTCATTTTCATTCCGCAAATAAGCCCTGCTTCAATGCAAATTATTGAGTCCATAGTCCTTTGAGTTTAAGTTCTTTGTAAAAACACCTTGAGGCTTGCATGCCTTAATGGCAAGTCCTCATGCTGACAAACAATGGGAATACATTAATGTCCCGTGTTCGTTAGATCTTCTAGGTGACTCGACATCAGCAAATTCATTCGTACCTAGCAAGATGTGTTTGAGCATCTTGACTCTCATTGTCATCAATGGTGAGAGTTCTCGTGTTGACTAGTGGCATCCATTAATGGCCACTAAGCCAACAATTTCCTACTATGTTCGACATCAGAACATATTTTCACATAGTAGGAATTGTGCCAATGAGTTTTGAAGACATGAAGACTATTATTTTCAGCATTTTGGAGCAGATTCAGCAAGTTTTAGTAGAAGCAATAAAAAGTCATCTTATCTCTCTATCCATGACTCCTCTTGTTCAGCCACTTGAAGAAGAATATGATCAAAAATTTTCAGCCACTACACATACAACTCATCCATTCCAAAGGGTAAGTGAAGGTACGGCATTTTCTAACTTTTGACCATAGAATTCCATAAAAAGCTAGAATGATAATTGTTGGAAAAACATTTCTCTTCCTCATTTCATAAAATTGCCAATACCATCAGTTGGGGGGGGGGAATACATTCATATTCATATCTTGCCATGTCCATATCATATTCAGGAGCTCACATACTTCCAACATATATTAATTATTACATTGCTATTATGAGCATACAATGGCTTTTGAAAAAGTGCTTAAAGGATAAATTGGATACAAACAAAATCATGGTTGTCACACAAGAACCAACCATCATGCAATCCAATAAAGATATACTTTGCAACAATAATCAAAATATCATTATGCAAAGTTCAAATATCAAAATAGAAGGCAACAACAAAAAAGAAATGGTTATAACACAAGAACCAACCATGTTGCAATTCAAGTGAAACACTTTGCAGAAATATGAAGTTATCAAATGATATCATGCAAAGTTAAGCAAAAGATCAAGGATCAAAAGAGTTAATGTAATATATATTGCATGAGGACATGCAATAGCTTCAGTTGGGGGGTATGTTGAGTCTTGAAAATGTCATTCATTTCCGTTACACTTTCACTATTATGTCCATTATATCACCTCCATTTGACCTCCATTTCACTACTATGTCACCACATTCATCTCACTTTCATTATCATTGGGCCACCTTTATGTTTTTCCAATCTTTATTATTTCTAAGCCTTTTAAGTGAATTTGTGGTTAAACATTAGAAAATAATGTGCATATGCTTATACCTAACAAATGGGTTGAGATTGTTGACATGTGTAGGTTGAAAGGAGGCTTCTAGAAGACCCTTATGTGGCACCCCAAGGCCAAATTCGAATTTGAGTGGAAAGAATCATGGGATCATGAGGATATGTGTCACATATCCTAATTGTATTGTAACTCTAAGAAGACATGTGTCTTATCAGTTCCTATTTTGATTAGGACTCTAGAGGTAGAGGGAGAGATTCATGGATTCTCATTAATGAGATGGCTCTCATCTTTTTGTATAAATAGGAGATCTCTCTCCTTCATTTGTTAGTCCTCTTTAGCTTAGAGTTTGGAGTTCTTAATTCTTTTTAGCTTGTGAGTTTGTAGTTCTTCCTTGATGGCTTTTGAAAGCTTTGGAGAGCTTTGTTGTACTTTGTAATTTTGAAGAATTTGAATAAAGCTTTGGTGTTCTCAACATGGAAGGAGATGTGAAGTAGATGTCATGGAGCACATTAGAATGTAAGGTAGAGTAGATTTCATTTTGTAATTTTGCTTTGATTTCATTATGTCATTTGATTGCTTTCAAGTTGGTAGATTAGATTTTTCATTCATGCAATTTTAATTCATGCAAGTGTGATCAACCGGTTGATTGTAGATTAGTGATGCACATAGCCTTTTAATGACTAATGACATGATAGAATCATCTTGTCCTCCTGCTTATTTATTTTCTGAGTTCTAATTCCAGCATTGTTATTTCTTTCAGTTTTGTTTTACTCATTTACTTTCCTGCATTTTAGATATCATATTGCTTAAATTCTTCATGATTACTTCCCATAAGGTAGATTGAGCTGAAGGGTAAAGGATCAGAAGAGTTGAAGTAGTGTGATTAGTTTCCTTTATGCAATTTAATTTTCTACAATTTAGATATCATATTGCTTAGCTTGTTCATGATTGCTTCCCATAAGGTAGATTGAGCTGAAGGGTAAAGGATCAGAAGAGTTGAAGTAGTGTGATGAATTAGTTGCTTTGCTTTCAGTCTTTGATTTGCTTTAAGTTCAGTTTTTACTTTCTTTTTTTTCATACAACAGCAAGGATACTGGGTCTCATAGTCACTAGCTCATTGTTTGGTTGTTGCATTCTATTTTAATTGAAGTAGCTGCACATTTACACTTTTGTTTAAGTAGCTGCATATTTGCACTTTTGTTTAAGATCTTTTGAAGTGATAAGTTTTGGAAGTTACCATTAGGGACATAGGCCTTGTCTTGAAATCTCTATCCATACTTGTCCTTTAAAAGTATTCTTAAGACCTTAGAATAGGATTTCCATTTGCATTAGACACTTTAGGAACCAACAAAAACAAAACCCCAAAGCAAAATAAAATCTATAAATCAACGAAGTAAGAAAAAGGTTAACTAAGCACATATGGTGCACCACACTTCATCAGTTTACGATACCCAGATTGATAATTTATGTAGAGCAATTTAAGACATTAAATTGACTAGACAAGTTCCTCAGACAGAACACCAAAGGACACCACTCACAAACAGATCACAGATCAATACACCAGTATTTTGACGTGGTTAAAACCCTCAAAGAGGGAAACAGTCCACGACCTGAGCCAATGCGGCCACTTCAGGCAATTTATTAATAAAAGAATGAAAATTTACATATGCTTCTCTCATAGACGGATTACCCTACAAATGACCCTCCATGCTCTTTAAATAGAGATCATGGACCAATCGGGTGTTAAGCCACGGATCAAGTGTCGGTAATACCGAGGAGAGAATGAACCGTCGGATCACTACATATCATGACCGTCGGATTGTAATTTACAAAATGTACATAGTAAAGAAACACACTTTACCTAACTCTATACTAGACCAAGTTGTACTTAACTATTTCCTATGTGTCGGAATATCCTAACATCCCCCCTTAAGAACAACTTTGGATAGGATTGAAGGATTTACAAATATGACACAATAGGAGAAGGAGGGAGGCACTAGAGCCTATCCCCCCTTAGTGACAACTTCCTAAACTCCAACCATAAATCGAAGTTTAGTGAACTCCGCCTCTGTGAGAGCCTTTGTAAAGATGTCTGCAACTTGATCATCTGTTGAACAATATTACACTTCAAGAACGTGGTCGTGAATGAGCTTTCTGATGAAGTGCATGTGCAGTTCAATGTGTTTGTTGTGCTGATGTTGGACTGGATCTTTGCATAGCTGAATGGCACTTCGATTATCACACCATAGTGTAGTCGGATGTTGTTGCTGAAAGCCAAATTCTGACAGGATCTGATGAAGCCACAAGGCTTCCTTACTAGCTTCTACGGCACCATGATACTCTACTTCTGCTGAAGAAAGAGAAATGGCACCTTGTTTCTTGCAAGCCCATGTAATAGGTCCTGAACCAAGAGTGAACACATAACCTGTAGTAGACTTCCGATCATCAGGGTCACCAGCCCAATCGGAATCAGTGAAGCCAACCAATAGAGGAGCTGCTTTAGCACTGTAATGAATCCCAAACTGAACTATACCTCGAACATAATGAAGTATTCTTTTAGCTGCTTTCCAATGACTTTCATGTGGGTTTTGCATAAACCAAGCAACAAGGCCAACAACAAAGGAAAGGTCAGGACGAGTATGGGTTAGATACAAAAGTTTTCCTACAAGTTGACGGTATAAGGTAGCATCAACTTCAGGAGAAGTACAAGTGACTGAAAGTTTGACTCCAGACCGAAAGGGAGAAGGGGCTGGCTTACAGTCTTCCATGTGAAAATTGCGTAGAATATCACAGGCGTACTTGGACTGAGAAAGGGAAATACCTTCCTTGGATTGCAAGACTTGAAGACCGAGAAAATAATGTAAGTGTCCTAAGTCTGTCATTTCAAACTTCCTTTTAAGGCTAGACTTCACATGGTTTATAAGCTTGGGATCACTACCAGTTAGGATAAGATCATCAACATAAAGAACAAGAATGATAAGAGACTTGCCCACTTTCTTGGTGTAGACAATATTGTCAGAATGACACCTAGAGAAGCGAGATTCTAAAAGAAAGTTATCCATTTTGGCATACCAAGCTCGAGGAGCTTGCTTGAGACCATAAAGGGATTTCTTAAGCCGACATAAAAGGCTGGAGTCTGTTTGTATAAAGCTAATAGGTTGTTCCATATAGATTTCTTCATGCAAGTCCCCATGCAAGAAGGTGGATTTAGCATCCATCTGATGGACTTCCCATTTGAAAGAAGCAGCAAGGGAAAGAACAAGGTGGATAGAGTTCATTTTGGCAACAGGGGAGAAGGTTTCAGTGTAGTCAATGCCTTCAACTTGTGAAAAACCCTTAGCAACAAGACGAGCTTTATGTTTATCAACATTCCCATCTGGTCCATACTTGGTTCTGTAAACCCATTTGCATCTAACAAGTTTTCGTCCCTTTGGTAGAGGAACAAGATCCCATGTATCATTTGTCAATGATGAATGATATTCTTCAGTCATAGCTGCTTCCCAATCTGGATGGCCTGAAGCTTCTACAAATGTGTCAGGATCATAATTCACTGAAGCTTGAGCCAGTAAAGAAGAGTCTCTCTCGAACTGAGAACGTGTACGTCGCTGATCTGTAGGATCACCGGCAAGATCACTTGCTGCATCCTGAGTAGCATGGACCCATTTTGGAAGCTGAGGAGCTAAAGGAGGATCCTGAGAAGGTGGGGGAGGATTTTCATCCTCACTTTCATCATCTGATGAAGAAATATTTTCGAAAGTATAAGAGATAGGAAGAGGTGGCACATCCGCCGAACTAGGCTCACAGGCCGATATATTTTCAGCAAACTATACATCTCTTCTAATGATAACATTTTTGGACTTAAGTGGAATAAGTCTATATCCTTTGACATCTTCAGAATATCCAACAAAAATGATTTTTTCACTCTTAGGTTCTAAAGCTTTATGTTTCTCATCTGGAATATGGGCCCATGCTTCACTTCCAAAAACACGAAAGTGACTTACATCTGGTTTGATTGAGCTCCATGCTTCTTCTGGAGTGATATTCTTTAAAACCTTAGTAGGAGTGCGATTTATTATGTAATTTTCACAGTTAATTGCTTCTGGCCAATAATTAAGACTATGTCCTTTAGATTGAAGCATACAATTAGCCATTTCCTTTAAGGTGCGATTCTTCCTTTCAGCTACACCATTTTGTTGTGGAGTATATGGAACAGTATGTTGCATTTGAATTCCATTCTCAGTGCAAAAGTTGATGAATGTGTTTTAACATATTCTCCACCATTATCAGATCTTAGCTTAAGAATTTGATGTCCATATTGTTTTTCAACAAAGGCCTTAAAGGCCAAGAACATGTTAAATACTTCACTCTTGAGTTTTAAGAAGTATACCCAAGTGCGTCTAGAGAAATCATCAATGAAAGTTAAGAAATACTTGTAGCCATAGAATGAAGCAACTGGAAGTGGACCACATAAATCACTATGTACGAGCTGTAAAGGGGCTGAGGCATGCCAAGAGGCACGTTTTTCAAAACTGTCCTGATGATGTTTTCCGAGTACACATCCAGAACAAACACCATCTCTGCAAGATACCATTGGAAGACCTGTCACCATATTTTCTTTACATAGATTCTGAAGAGAGCGATAGTTTAAGTGAACAAATCGCTCATTCCAAAGTTTGATCACTTCATCATTATGAGCAACAAATACTGAGGGAAGATTTGATGACCCAAAGTTGTGAAACTTATACAACCTTGTAGAATCATCAGCAATGCCAGTAGCTAAAATCTGTCTAGGATCTCTTAGGTCCTTAATTACAACATCGTGAGGTGAAAATTCAACAATTTTACCTTCACTTGAATGAGTTATCTGATATACAGATAGAAGGTTGCAAGATAAGGTTGTAACACATAATGCATCATTAAACTGACCATTGTCTATATGAACAGTTCCAGTCCCTACAACACTAAGAGATCTATCATCACCAACATATATATTTTTGGTGTTACAATCATTTAAAGAAGAAAACATGGCTTTGTTTTTGGCCATGTGATAATAGGCTCCAGAATCAATGAGCCACTCATGAGAATGAGAAGAAGAAGATACATTTAGTGCATAGCCAGACCGAGATGCTTGACAACCACATGCAGAAAGTGCCATTCCTGAAGATGAAGTTGAAGTTGAAAAGTGCTCCAAATGGATGTTATGCTTCTTCATTGTTGCTTCCAAGGCTTCCATCTTCTTAAAGCATTTGGACTCTAAGTGGCCATCTCGATTACAAAAGTTACAATGTCTATCAGTCTTCTTCCCTTTGTTTTTATTTGTCTTATCATTTTGTTGAAATGATTTTTCATTTTGAGGTTGAAATTGCTTAGGACCCTTGTTTGGTTTAGGACCATTCTTTTTAGGATACAACTTCTTAGGATTCTTTGGATTTGGTTGCTGCTGGGTGGCTAACGCTTTCTTAGAAGAGTTTCCAAGATGAAGAAGACCAAGGTGTAAGAGTTTTTCTTGTTCTCTTATTAAAGAATCACAAAAGGAATCAAAGGAAGGGGACTTGTAGGTTTGTCCTTGAGAAATGGAGGCTTCTCTTGTAGAATGGAAGGTGGAAACAAACACAGAATAGGCTGGTCCCAACTTAGTAAGAATGGAGTAGATAAGGCTACTATCTTCTTTCTTAACCTTAACACCTTCCAAGAGAAGTCTAAGGGTCTTGAACTTGGACAAAAAATCTTCAATGCAAGAAAAATTATTGGGGTCCAATGTAAGTAGTTCATTTTCAAGTTGATGGGCTTTAAGTTCATTTTTAATTCCAAAGACTTTAGTAATCTGTTTCATTGCTTCATCAGGAGTATCAAGTTCTGCAATATGGAATCTGAGATCTGGAGAAATAGACATCCCTATCAACCCACGTGCTTGGTCTTGTCTATTTTCCCATTTAGCTGCCTTGTCTTCATCTTTCGGTTTGGCCTCTTGGCCTGTGGCTATTCTGTAAAGACCTTTACTTCTAAGTAAATCCACAATGTAGGACCACCATTGGAAGTAGTTGGTGCTGTCAAGAATAACTTGGCATGAACTTTCCATTTTAAAAAAAAATTGAAGCAATAGGTGCTAAAACTAAGTGTTTCAATGGAAAGATCTCAAAAAATTAGGCTGTTTCAAAAAAAACGGTTCTGAAAACGGCTTCCGGATGAAGAAGTTATGGCTTTTTGAAGAAAATTTGATGAAGTCGCCGATGAAGTGCGGGAATGTGCAGAAATGAAAAATCCGCCCCCACAAAATGGAGACTTGAACCCAAGACCTCTACTCTCATAAATTAGCTTTGCACTAAGTGATCTATACAAAGAGAGAGAGAGAGAGAGAGAGAGAGAGAAACTAAGTGTTTCAATGGAAAGATCTCGAAAAATTAAGTTGTTTCAAAAAAAAATGGTTCTGAAAACGGCTTCCGGATGAAGAAGTTATGGCTTTTTGAAGAAAACTTGATGAAGTCGCCGATGAAGTGCGGGAATGTGCAGAAATGAAAAATCCGCCCCCACAAAATGGAGACTTGAACCCAAGACCTCTACTCTCATCAATTAGCTTTGCACCAAGTGAGCTATACAAAGAGAGAGAGAGAGAGGAGGGGGGGTTGATGCTTTGGGTTGCGTGCTTGCTTTGAGAAAGATCTTTTTCCCTACAAAACAAAAAACACAAAACCCAACACGGACATACAAAAAAAACGAACCTTGCAGCTCGAAGTTAGCTTTAGCCAGAAACTAGATATTTTCAAAAATGAACCTTGCGGCTCAAAGTTAGCTTTAGCCGGAAACTAAATATTTTCCTCAATGTTTCTGATTTTCCGAGATCACACTAAGGCGCAGCGGAAAAGAGCATACGCGTGAGAAAAATCCTTCCTTTCTGTTTCTGATTTGCCTAGATCGCACAGAGTCGCAGGGCAAAGAGCATACGCAGAAATGAAAGGTACAGATCCGATAATAAAAAAGGCTAAATAAACCGAAACCGAAATAAATAGAGAGAAAATGACTGTAAACTGCAAATAAACACTGTATTCCTCCAGATCTTAAAAATGACGCAGCTAGGGCTACCAGAAACCTTTTCGCGTGAAACGAAAGGGGTTCCTCACTGGAACAGATGCTCCGAACACAACAGAGCAGTCCTCTCGGCCCGAAAGCAGTCAGAAACAGTAGATCTAGGAAACGGTTGTCGGATGCAGTTCTACCAGCTTCAGATTTGGATCACCCATGGACGCGGCCCTAAAATAGCTCTGATACCATGTAGGAATTTATAGGGTAAGTTCCTCAGACAGAACACCAAAGGACACTGCTCACAAACAGATCACAGATCAATACACCAGTATTTTGACGTGGTTAAAACCCTCAAAGAGGGAAACAGTCCATGGCCCGAGCCAACGTGGCCACTTTAGGAAATTTATTAATAAAAGAATGAAAATTTACATATGCTTCTCTCATAGACGGATTACCCTACAAATGACCCGCCATGCTCTTTAAATAGAGATCATGGACCAATCGGGTGTTAAGCCACAGATCAAGTGTCGGTAATACCGAGGAGAGAATGAACGTTGGATCACTACATATCATGACCGTCGGATTGTAAGTTACAAAATGTACATATTAAAGAAACACACTTTACCTAACTCTATACCTAACTCTATACTAGACCAAGTTGTACTTAACTATTTCCTATGTGTCGGAATATCCTAACACTAGTTAAGACTAACCTAAGTACCCACGGGGGATTTGAACCGGTGACCTAATGCAAGGAGTCCCTTAACAGCGCACCCATTCATCGTCAATCCAAAGCCCCGTGGGCAATAAACTTATAAAATTTCAAAATAATTAATTTTTTTAAATAAAATGGTATGCTTTTATAAAATCAATATAAATATTTCATTTTAGTTTAGTTTTTTTACAATATCATTAACCTATTATAGTTATCTTTCCAGTTTTAAAAATATCTTAAAGTTTATTATCTCAAAAATACTCATACCTAACAACCTGGTAATTATTGAAATGTTTGGTGAAAAGGGCATAAATTTAAGCGCTAAAATCTTCGACATGCGGCTAAAGGTGATGAAACTGAAAGTGATGAAACTTGCGAAATCACCTGCAAGGTAGCATATCCCTAGAATGGAATGCAAAATTGTGAGTGAAGATAAGGACTATTGGGGAAAGTTTGCAAAAACAAGGACTATTGGGGAAAGTTTTCGAAAGCACCACTAACCCAACTGATCACCCATATCAAATGGAAAATTCTCAATCTAAATAAGGATTCCCAATATCAAACAGAACATTCTCAACCTAAATAAGGATTCCCAGCTCAAGCAAAAATGGTGGCCCACAAAATTGTTGAAAACAAATATGTTGTTTTGCTTTTGAAAATAAAAAATCAAGACAATAAAAGTGGCTTAATGGTTATTTATTTCTATTTTATCTTTTTAGTAGAAAAATTAATAGGTGATTTTAAAATATGTATGTTGTCATTAATGTCTATGTGAAATAAAGTCATATATGCGTGTATATAATGGAATATGTCACTTTGAAAATATAATTCCTACTTGTCTTCTTACTTATCATTTTAAGTAAATAATAAGAGTTGTTTAAATATAAATGCTTCCTAGGTTAGCATGTGTTTGAGGAATTTTCTCAACCAAGTGATTTTGTGTCCAACATAGTCTATATTGGAACAACATTTCACATATGTAATGTTGTTTGATCAATGATAATGTGTGCTTATATAATTTCTTGTGTATATCTATTACACATATATTTACAATATAAGCACATATTGCATGGTGTTTATACTCTAAGATAAAGATAAGTTGGGCACTTACTACTTCAAATATGGGATCATTTGACATGCTACAGAAAAAACTTATGTCTATCCTAATTCACACCATTCAATCCCAAACAATGCACCATGAACCAAAAGGATGAAACTCACATACTCACCCATAGGTCATTTATATGCTATATAAAAAATCTATGGAGAGAGAGAGTAATTAGATTAAAGAGCTTTTTAGTTTTTTTAATAAAAATAATAAAAGTGACATAACTTCTTTTTGTTTAATTTTGAGAGCTTTCTTGTACTTGGTGATAGATCCCAATTTTTCTAAAAAAGGATCTATATAGTGGTAGGAAATGAAAATCTGAAATGGACAATTACCATGGCTCTCATGAATTCCGTAAATTCTTAATTGAATCTAAATATATTATCCAACAATCATGAATTTATTCAATTCATGTATCTTTTACATTATTATTGCTTGAAATATTAAAATCCTCCCATATCTTTACTTAAAAATAAAAGTAGGTTCAAATTTGTTTTATTAATTGAAAAATATTTTTCCAGTCAAAATGATCACAACATTAAAATTTGATATCAATTATTTCTCTTCAATATTTTTCCTAAATCATTAATTATTTTCCCAAAATAAAACATTTCTCAATATAGTTATTCTTCAATGTAATTGTTCTTAATGTATGTATCTATGATTTTATTTAATTTTATTAAAATACTTCAGATTCTTTTAAATGTTATGGGACAACTTAAATTCACTATTTTTAGATTCAATATTTATGTCTTTGAAATTCACATCTAAAATTTCCATATAAGAGTATTTTTATGAGATAAAAAAAATAAATTATATGACATGTGAAATGATTCATACGTACTAAAAAAATTAATCAACATGCCAAACTTAAGCCTTTTCCTACATTTCACAGGTGTAACCAGTTACGTTAAAATAGATCCAGTGAAAAATTCGATTAATGCTGCTCTTTACTTATTGGATTTGAGAATTTAAATTGCGAATACGAGGAAATTTGCTTGTGTAGCTTTTCAACACTTAAAGTCAAATTGCATTGAAACCCGATGACTAAGGATTCATGGAAACTCTAATGAGGAGTTTGTCCAATATAGGCCTCAAAACCGATTTTCTTATCCTAGATGACCTTAAGGACATGCAAATTAAATATTAGAATGCACTATGCTTCTTTCTTTTCTTACTCAAGACAACCTTAACGACATGCAAGTATTAGAATGCAATTTACTTTTTATATTTACAAGGGGAGCACAACCTATATTTTGAGAATTTATGAACTAAAGTTGGTATTTAAAATTTATATAAGAGAAAGGTTTTATTTCAACATAGAAAATAGCAAGTTACAGAACAAATTGGAAACATATTTACATGAAAAATGACCATAGACATTCTTATTTTAATACTACATTTGGAAATTAAACATCATATTCTTCGAAATTGGGCATTCATTATTTCCGTAAAGTTGTATCCTCTAAGTTGGGCATTGATTATTTCTATAACGTTATATCGATAATTTAACTTTGTATATGTTATATAACAGATCCAATAGAGTTCGTTAATAGAGTTGTTTGAGCCCAAATGTAAGTTTTAAATGATTAATGTTTGGTAAAGCTGGTTAAAACTCAACATAGACTTAGAATTCAAATTAAAGGGAAGGAAAACCTACAGCTTATCTTTTTTTCACTTGAAAAGTCCTTGCATAAATAAAAATTTCAAAGGATTTAAAATACAAGGACGAAAACCTACAGGCTTTCAAGTTTTATACATAGGTTCTAGAACCAAAATATTCCATCACTTTTCAAGAATCAAAACCATGTTATCTCGTTTTTCAACTTAAACTGTATTTTCAACATTATTTTAGAAAATTCATAATCGAACGAAGCACATCAATACTAACTATCATCTAATTCAACATCATGTTGAGGCCAAAACAATCCATCTCCGTCATTGTTCCACAAATGAACAAATTGCAGACATCTTCACCAAAGCGCTTGGAAGAGAAAAGCTTGAACGATTCAGAATGATGCTTGGACTCACCAACATCCCTTGAGATTAAGGGGGGGAATGTTGACACATAATCCTTGTGATTGGGTGAAATTACGTAAATAAATAAATTAGAAATATGAACAGTCATCGGGAGATGAACTGAACAATCTCTCCCTCATGTATATAACAAACACCTACCCGATTGAATAGAACACTTCTCCATTGTAATTGGAATGCATTTAAATAAGTTGCAACATCATTATGGTAACTTTCAGTTGAGTTAGTGACCTCTGGTTTGAACGATACATTGTTATGTTTTATATGCTACTTCATTTCTACATCTCGGTTCTTGGTTCATCCCACATTTATAAGTCTTAGGCGAACTTTGATTCGATTGTTTGTTGTCTTAAATTTGAAAAAATTGAGTTGACAAATGGATGCTTACACCTACTTACTATCTATATATAGATGTGGATGTTTGTGCCTTTTTCTATGCGAGAATATTGTCTTGTTCCAACTATTATGATTCTCACCGACTTTTTGTGTTCCAGCCAACCCTATGGGGTTGAGGATGCCTAAATTTAACATGGTTATATGATTAGTTTGGTGGTTTTTTGTGGCCATTCATTTTGAACCTTGTTGAACATGATACTCTGTACAGACTAAAGAAGTTGTGGCTTACTCAATAGAATAATTATCTGGATTTCTATAGATTATGTGGCATTATATAGGTTTATAAAAATTTTATAGCCTTACAAGTTTCAAAATAATTTATGGGTGGTATTTCTAACAATATATTGACAAGGTATATATTGATTTGAGAATAACAACAATGTAAAATATTCCTGAAAATCTCTAATTTTTGGGTTTTCAATCAAAATTAGTATCTTATTCTCCCTTGTGCATGGATTAATATCACATTTACCTATGTACTCTTTGCATTGGGTTTTTAATGAAACTTAATATCTTATTCTCCCTTGTGCATCACTTAATATCACATTTACCTATGTACTCTTGGCATGAAAACCAAGTTGTAAGATAAATAGCTGTAGAGACCGAAAGGTTCTTCACGATGCTTTGAGTCATTCCATCTAAAACCTAAGAAATTAAACCCTCTTTTATCTCTCTTATCCTTTTTAATTTTATTTTAAATAATAAATTTACAAAATTTCAAAAACTTATAATAAACTCATAAAATTTCAAAATAGTCAAACTTTTTATATAAATTGTATGTTTTTACAAAATTAATATAAATATTTTGGTTTAGTTTATTTTTTTTTACACTATCAATAACATATTATAGTTATCTTTCTAGAATTAAAAATATCTTAAAATTTATTACCTCAAAAATATTCATACCTAACAAACTTGTAACCATTGAAATGCTTGGTGAAAATGGTAGAAAGTTAAGTCCTCGGCATACGGCTGAAGGTGATGGAACTGAAAGTGATGAAACTTGAAAAATCACCTGCAAGGTAGCATATCCCTGCCATGGAATGCAAAACCAGTGTTGGTGTGGCCAAGAACCCAAAATTTCATGAGCGAACGAAGCACATCAATACTAACTATCATCTAATTCGACATCATGTTGAGGCCAAAACAATCCATCTCCGTCATTGTTCCACAAATGAACAAATTGCAGACATCTTCACCAAAGCGGTTGGAAGAGAAAAACTTGAACGATTCAGAATGATGCTTGGACTGACCAACATCCCTTCAGATTAAGGGGGGGGGGGGGGGCGGCGGGGGGTGGGGAATGTTGACACCTAATCCTTGTGATTGGGTGAAATTATGTAAACACTAGTTTGCCGAGTTTGAGTTCGGCAACACCGATATATTTGAACGTTGTCACATATAGTTGAACGCTGGACGCAGTCACATATAGTTGAACGCTAGACGTAGATACATTTGAACGTTGTCACATGGTAATTGAGTTTTTTATATAAAGGGGACGTATGCCATATACGAAGTTTATATGAAATATATAATGGTGGATTTATATGAGGTTTATATGGGATTTATATGAGATTTATATGGTGGATTTATATGAAATTTATATGAGATTTATATGAGGTTTATATGAGGTGGATTTATATAATGATGGATTTATATGGGTCACATGGTGGATTTGAAATCTTTTGAGAATGCCCTTTTGAGTACAATTTTACTGTATATTGGCAGAAGTATTTTTCTATCAGCAAAAGTAATTTTTTTTACAGAATGCATTCAATCATATCCATGGTGGGAATAGTTCTCACTGGCAAGGAGAACTATCCTGAATGGTCCCGGATGATAAAACACACCCTCATTTTCAATGAGTTGTGGAAAGGAGTGTGTGTCAGAGATGGAGACAATGAACCAGTACAGCCTTCCTTAGACAAAGAGCTCGTCATTTAGGAAAACAAGAACATCAAAGCTTATGCATTAATCACAACATCTGTAAATGAAGAGGTGAGTTTCCATATTTCGTCATATTCAATTGCCTTTGAAGCCTTAAAAAAGCTGAAAGAACTCTATGACTCACATTCTGCACTTGAAGTTGTTCAACTCATGATTAAACTCTTCACTCTTGAATTGCAAAATAATGATCCTCTTGCTCCTGCATCTGAAGTAAAGTCTATAATGCATGATATCAAATCCACTAAGGTTGAATTAGATATTCCTCTTATCACTTTTCTCAAGACACTTTATCCTACTTACTCCAATTATCTTGAGTCATTGCAAGCAAATGGAAATCTCAAAGATATAATCTTTGACTCTCTTGTGAAAAAGTTTGCTGAAAGAGAAAATGCTTTTGGAAAGAAGACAGCCCCTGAATCTTCTGAAGAGGCTGTGTGCCTTGCTCATAAAGAAAATCATCCTACTCAAGATTCTACAAGAGGAAGAGGTGGTCAAAGAGGAAGAGGAAGATATTTCAGAGGCGGGGGGGCAGACATTCTCAAGGAGAAAAGGCAGATTTGCATTGCATTCACTACAAAAGAAATGGATCACATGATGCCTCTACATGCAAGCTACCATGGGACAAAATTGAGTAGAAAAGAAACCAACAGAAATGTAAAACTAATGATACAGACAAAGGTAAAGCACCTAATCCACTCACTATGTTGTGGCACAATGTAACATTGAAGTAAATGAAGATTTATTTAATGCTTCACTTGCTTCTTGAAAAAATGATTGGTTGCTTGATTCAGGAGCAACCTGCCACATGACTCATAGAAAGGATTTTTTTGAATATTTCACTGACAATGTTGATGGAGCAGTATACTTTGCAGATCAATCAAAAATCAAGCCAACAGGGCTTGGCACAATCAGGCTTAAACTGCCTGGTCTTCCAGACTTTCTTCTGCATCATGTTCTATATCTTCCACAACTCAAGAGAAACTTGTTGTCCTTGGTCCACATCCGCCAGCAAGGTCACTCCATTCATATGTTTGATGGCAAGCTTGAGGTAAGAAAACCATCTGACCACTCACTTGTCATGAGGGGAATAGAAGAAGAAAGGCTTCTCAAATTGCAAGGAACCTCTGCTCATGCACAACATTTCTCATACAATTCTCATTATGAAGAAGGTACACTTCCATCAAGTTTATTATGGCATGCTAGATTTGTACATTTGAACTATGACAGTCTCCACTTGTTGAAGAAAAATGGTGTTGTTGGTTTGCCTACAATTCCTAGGAAACTTAAGCAATGTGATGCTTGCATTCTAGGAAAGCATAGCAAACAATCCTTTCATGATTCACATTCAAGAGCTCATAGAAAACTTGAACTCATTCATTCAGATTTATGTGGTCCAATGCTTGTTCCTTTTGCAAATGGAAATAAATATATCATGACATTTATTGATGACTACACCATAATGTGTTGGGTTTATTTATTGAAGAAAAAATATGATGCTTTTCAAACATTCAGGAATTTTCATAAATGGATTGAAAATGATGCACAATCTCATATTGGGTCTATTCACACTGATAATGGAAAAGAATACACATCAAATGAATTTGAAAACTATCTTCGCCAACATGGGATCAAACATCAAACAACTGTGCCTTATAATCCCCAATAGATTGGTGTAGCTGAAAGAATGAATAGGACAATCTTAAATATGGTACGATCCATGCTCTTCTTCAAAAATGTAAAGATAATGTTTTGGGATGATGCTATTCTATGTGCTGCATATATAAAGAATAGATGTCCATCTAATGATATAAGAAACAAGACTCCATATGAAATGTGGTATGGACATGTTCCTTTGGTAAAGCATCTGAGGGTCTTTGGTTCCACCTATTATGCTTTGATACCAAAGGTACATAGAAACAAACTTGGTGCTAGAAGTGATAAGTGTATCTTCCTGGGATATTCAAACACCTCCAAAGCATACCACCTCTATGATGAAGTAAATAAGAAATTTGTTGTATCTGGAGATGTAATTTTCCTTGAATCATCCAAAACTGACAATGTTGTTGAGCGGCAACTTGATCGCTTGGATAGATTCGCAAAAGCAAAATCATTTCAAGAATTTGATAATCAGATTCCACATCTTGAAGGGGGGGTTCCTATACTAGATCAACATATGGAATCTTCTTTTGAAGAACACTCTCCCCCGCATGAAACTCCAACAAGGGATGATGCTTTAAGTGATGTAATTGATAGAATTAGGAGACTCAATCTTGATTCAGTCCCAACTCAATCAACGGAGCAGCCTGGACCATCTGAGAAAGGTCCCCCAAAGTGGCTGACAAAGACACTTGAAAGTGTTCATCCTGATGAAGTTGGAAAGACATGAACCAGAAATTCAAACCCACAAAATGGAGGTGATGTAAATGACTCTAATTCACCTGTTGATATGGATGTTTCTTATGATTGTGAATTGAACTTGTCTACAGATTTTGAACCAACTTCCTTCAAAGAAGTTGCTTCTCATGATGAATGGAAAGAAGTGGTGTAAAAAGGAGTATGATGCCCTCATAAAGAACGATACTTGGAAGCTGGTTGATCATCCATTAGGAACCAAACCAATTGGCTGCAAGTGGGTCTACAAGAACAAGTATAAAGTTGATGGCTCAATTGACAAGCACAAAGCTAGGCTTGTGGAAAAAGGTTTTGCACAGAAGGAAGGGGTCGATTATGAGGAGACTTTTGCCCCCATGGCAAAATGGGCTACCATACGGACACTCTTTGCACTAGCAGCTCAAAACGGTTGGAAAGTCCACCAAATGGACTTCAAAACCACTTTCTTAAATGGAGATTTAAAAGAGAATGTTTTTATGTCTCAGCCTGAAGGATTTGTTGTGAAAGGACATGAACATAAAGTATGCAAACTTGTGAAGTCCTTGTATGGCCTCAAACAAGCACCGTGAGCCTGGTATGAAAAACTAACTGAGCATCTTCTGAAACTCGATTTCAAACATTTTGATCTTGATGATGCAAATTTATTTGTCAAGAAAGTTGGCAAAACAATTGTATATCTTGTGGTATATGTAGATGATCTTTTGATGACAGGGAACAATGAAAGCTACATTGCATCCATAAAGAAGGAATTGGGGAAAAGTTTTGGAATGACTGATTTGGGCTATGTTCATTACTATCTTGGCATTAAAGTAACCCAACATCCAAAGTCCATATTTCTTTCTCAAAAGAAATATATTGGAGATCTGTTGAACAAGTTTGGCATGACAGAGTGCAATCCTCTTACTACTCCAATGGAACAAAACTTAAAGCTCACATCTATTGAAGGAAAAGAATTTGAGGATGCAACAAAGTATAGACAACTTGTAGGAAGTCTCAACTACCTATCTACTACCAGACCAAACATTTCGTTTGTTGCTGGAATCCTCTCTAGGTTTATCCATAAGCCTTGTGAGGGACATTGGTCTGCTGCAAAGAGATTTCTAAGGTACTTGAAGGGAACTCAAGACTTTGGAATCAAATATACACAGGTGGACGACTTCAGCTTGATTGGATACTCTGATTCAGACTTTGATGGAGACAAAGAAACTGGGGTATCAACTTTAGGATATGCTATGAGTCTTGGATCAGGAACTATCTCCTGGAGATCACGCAAACAATTAGTTCCAGCAGATTCCACAACAGAAGCAGAATACGTGGCAGCAGCTGAAGCAACAAAAGAAATTGTGTGGCTCAGGAAAATTCTTGAAGATTTGCAGGTAAAACAAGTACAATCAACTCCACTCATGATTGACAATACCTCTGCAATAAATTTGGCCAAGAACCCAAAATTCCATGATCGAACGAAGCACATAATACTAACTATCATCTAATTCGACATCATGTTGAGGCCAAAACAATCCATCTCCGTCATTGTTCCACAAATGAACAAATTGCAGACATCTTCACCAAAGCGCTTGGAAGAGAAAAGCTTGAACGATTCAGAATGATGCTTGGACTCACCAACATCCCTTCAGATTAAGGGGGGGAATGTTGACACCTAATCCTTGTGATTGGGTGAAATTATGTAAATAAATAAATTAGAAATATGAACAGTCCTCGGGAGATGAACTGAACAATCTCTCCCTCATGTATATAACAAACACCTACCTGATTGAATAGAACACTTCTCCATTGTAATTGGAATGCATTTAAATAAGTTGCAACATCATTATGGTAACTTTCAGTTGAGTTAGTGACCTCTGGTTTGAACGATACATTGTTATGTTTTATATGATACTTCATTCCTACATCTCGGTTCTTGGTTCATCCCACATTTATAAGTCTTAGGCGAACTTTGATTCGATTGTTTGTTGTCTTAAATTTGAAAAAATTGAGTTGACAAATGGATGTTTATGCCTACTTACTATCTATATATAGATGTGGATGTTTGTGGCTTTTTGTATGCGAGAATATTGTTTTGTTCCAACTATTATGATTCTCACCGACTTTTTTTGTTCCAACCAACCCTATAGGGTTGAGGATGCCTAAATTCAACATGGTTATATGATTATTTTGGTGGTTTTTTGTGGCCATTCATTTTGAACCTTATTGAACATGATACTCTGTAAAGACTCAAGAAGTTGTGGCTTACTCAACAAAATAATTATCTGGATTTCTATAGATTGTGTGGCATTATATGGGTTTATAAAAATTTTATAGCCTTACAAGTTTCAAAACAATTTATGGCTGGTATTTCCAATAATATATTGACAAGGTATATATTGATTTGAGAATAACAACAATGTAAAATATTCCTGAAAATTTCTAATTTTGGGGTTTTCAATCAAAATTAGTATCTTATTCTCCCTTGTGCATGGATTAATATCACATTTACCTATGTACTCTTTGCATCGGGTTTTTAATGAAACTTAATATCTTATTCTCCCTTGTGCATCGCTTAATATCACATTTACCTATGTACTCTTGGCATGAAAACCAAGTTGTAAGATAAATAACTGTAGAGACCGAAAGGTTCTTCGTGATGCTCTGAGTCATTCCATCTTAAACCTAAGAAATTAAACCCTCTTTTATCTCTCTTATCCTTTTTAATTTTATTTTAAATAATAAATTTACAAAATTTCAAAAACTTATAATAAACTCATAAAATTTCAAAATAGTCAAACTTTTTATATAAATTGTATGTTTTTATAAAATTAATATAAATATTTTAGTTTAGTTTATTTTTTTTTACACTATCAATAACATATTATAGTTATCTTTCTAGATTTAAAAATATCTTAAAATTTATTACCTCAAAAATATTCATACCTAACAACCTTGTAACCATTGAAATGCTTGGTGAAAATGGCAGAAAGTTAAGTCCTCGGCATACGGCTGAAGGTGATGGAACTGAAAGTGATGAAACTTGAAAAATCACCTGCAAGGTAGCATATCCCTGGCATGGAATGCAAAATTGTGAGTGAAGATTATTTTTAATCAAAGATAGTATCTTATTCTCCCTTATGCATGGCTTAATATCACATTTACCTCTGTACTTTTTGCATGGGGTTTTTTAATCAAACTTAATATCTTATTCTCCCTTGTGCATGGCTTAATATCACATTTACCTATGTACTCTTAGCATGAAAACCAAGTTGTAAGATAAATAGCTATAGAGACTGAA
This sequence comes from Pinus tabuliformis, assembly GCA_031772625.1. Lineage (NCBI taxonomy): Eukaryota > Viridiplantae > Streptophyta > Pinopsida > Pinales > Pinaceae > Pinus > Pinus tabuliformis. Next base: position 310,169,082 of record CM062811.1, read on the forward strand.
AGGTTCTTCGCGATGCTCTAAATCATTCCATCTTAAACTTAAGAAATTAAACCCTTTTTTATCTCTCTTATCCTTTTTAATTTTACTTTAGATAATAAATTTACAAAATTTCAAAAACTTGTAATAAACTTATAAAATTTCAAAATAATTAATTTTTTTAAATAAAATGGTATGCTTTTATAAAATCAATATAAATATTTCATTTTAGTTTAGTTTTTTTACAATATCATTAACCTATTATAGTTATCTTTCCAGTTTTAAGAATTTCCTAAAGTTTATTATCTCAAAAATACTCATACCTAACAACCTGGTAACCATTGAAATGTTTGGTGAAAAGGGCATAAACTTAAGCGCTAAAATCTTCATCATGCGACTAAAGTTGATGAAACTGAAAGTGATGAAACTTGCCAAATCACCTGCAAGGTAGGATATCCCTAGAATGGAATGCAAAATTGTGAGTGAAGATAAGGACTATTGGGGAAAGTTTGCAAAAACAAGGACTATTGGGGAAAGTTTGCGAAAACACCACTAACCCAACTGATCACCCATATCAAATGGAAAATTCTCAATCTAAATAAGGATTCCCAATATCAAACGGAACATTCTCAATCTAAATAAGGATTCCCAGCTCAAGCAAAGATGGTGGCCCACAAAATTGTTGAAAACAAATATGTTGTTTTGCTTTTGAAAATAAAAAATCAAGACAATAAAAGTGGCTTAATGGGTATTTATTTTTATTTTATCTTTTTAGTAATAAAATTAATAGGTGATTTTAAAATATGTATGTTGTCATTAATGTCTATGTGAAATAAAGTCATATATACGTGTATATAATGAAATATGTCACTTTGAAAATATAATTCCTACTTGTCTTCTTACTTGTCTTTTTAAGTAAATAATAAGAGTTGTTTAAATATAGATGCTTCCTAGATTAGCATGTGTTTGAGGAATTTTCTCAACCAAGTGATTGTGTGTCCAACATAGTCTATATTGGAACAACATTTCACGTATGTAACGTTGTTTGATCAATGATAATGTGTGCTTATATAATTTCTTGTGTATATCTATTACACATATATTTACAATATAAGCACATATTGCATGGTGTTTATACTCTAAGATAAAGATAAGTTGGGCACTTACTACTTCAAATATGGGATCATTTGACATGCTACAAAAAAACTTATGTCTATCCTAATTCACACCATTCAGTCCCAAACAATGCACCATGAACCAAAAGGATGAAACTCACATACTCACCCATAGGTCATTTATATGCTATATAAAAAATCTATGGAGAGAGAGAGTAATTAGATTAAAGAGCTTTTTAGTTTTTTTAATAAAAATAATAAAAGTGACATAACTTCTTTTTGTTTAATTTTGAGAGATTTCTTGTACTTGGTGATAGATCCCAATTTTTCTAAAAAAGGATCTATATAGTGGTAGGAAATGAAAATCTGAAATGGACAATTACCATGGCTCTCATGAATTCCGTAAATTCTTAATTGAATCTAAATATATTATTCAACAATCATGAATTTATTCAATTCATGTATCTTTTATATTATTATTGCTTGAAATATTAAAATCCTCCCATATCTTTACTTAAAAATAAAAGTAGGTTCAAATTTGTTTTATTACTTGAAAAATATTTTTCCAGTCCAAATGATCACAACATTAAAATTTGAGATCAATTATTTCTCTTCAATATTTTTCCTAAATCATTAATTATTTTCCCAAAATAAAACATTATTCAATATAATTATTCTTCAATGTAATTGTTCTTAATGTATGTATCTATGATTTTATTTAATTTTATTAAAATACTTCAGATTCTTTTAAATGTTATGGGACAACTTAAATTCACTATCGTTAGATTCAATATTTATGTCTTTGAAATTCACATCTAAAATTTCCATATAAGAATATTTTTATGAGATAAAAAAATAAATTATATGACATGTGAAATGATTCATAGATACTAAAAAAATTAATCAACATGCCAAACTTAAGCCTTTTCCTACATTTCACAGGTGTAACCAATTACGTTAAAATAGATCCAGTGACAAATTCGATTAATGCTGCTCTTTACTTATTGGATTTGAGAATTTAAATTGCGAATACGAGGAAATTTGCTTGTGTAGCTTTTCAACACTTAAAGTCAAATTGCATTGAAACTCGATGATTAAGGATTCATGGAAACTCTAATGAGGAGTTTGTCCAATATAGGCCTCAAAACTGATTTTCTTATCCTAGACGACCTTAAGGACATGCAAATTAAGTATTAGAATGCACTATGCTTCTTTCTTTTCTTACTCAAGACAACCTTAACAACGTGCAAGTATTAGAATGCAGTTTACTTTTTATATTTACAAGGGGAGCACAACCTATATTTTGAGAATTTATGAACTAAAGTTGGTATTTAAAATTTATATAATAGAAAGGTTTTATTTCAACATAGAAAATAGCAAGTTACATAACAAATTGGAAACATATTTACATGAAAAATGACCGTAAACATTCTTATTTTAATACTACATTTGGAAATTAAACATCATATTCTTCGAAATTGGGCATTCATTATTTCCGTAAAGTTGTATCTTCTAAGTTGGGCATTGATTATTTCTATAACGTTATATCTATAATTTAACTTTGTATATGTTATATAATAGATCCAATAGAGTTCGTTAATAGAGTTGTTTGAGCTGAAATGTAAGTTTTAAATGATTAATGTTTGGTAAAGCTGGTTAAAACTCAACATAGACTTAGAATTCAAATTAAAGGGAAGGAAAACCTACAACGTATTTTTTTTTTCACTTGAAAAGTCCTTGCATAAATAAAAATTTCAAAGGATTTAAAATACAAGGACGAAAACCTACAGGCTTTCAAGTTTTATACATAGGTTCTAGAACCAAAATATGCCATCACTTTTCAAGAATCCAAACCATGTTATCTCGTTTTTCAACTTAAACTGTATTTTCAACATTATTTTAGAAAATTCATAATCGAATTAAATGAAGGCAGTTTTGATAATAAACCACAAGTTTTAAAACAAAAATATCAGATAAACTTTGAAAATCTAAATGAAACCTTTAATAACATCGACAAAATGAGCGACAAGTAAATATCATTTAGATAGAAGCCTTGACACAACCATTGACACAAGAGGATGGGGATCCACAGAAGATCTACAGAGCACCTTAAATTTCAGAAAGAAAAAAACACTTTGTATTCTCGGGCCGATCAAGATTTTAATTCTTGAAAAATAATAATAATGTAGTCGGTCTTTTCCTTTAACAAGTATTTGATTTAGGCATCCAAATTTATTACTCTCATAGAAGAAGAAAACAATAAATGTTTGAATAATGATAACTTCAATGAAGTGTCACACCTTCACGAATTACCTGTACTTGCTCAAGAATTTGAGCCAGAAGTGGAGACTGGCCACAACATTCTAAATATTTCTTTCTCAGCCAACCCTACCTTGGTCGCCATGGATGTTCAGATGTAAGAAAGAGCATAAATTCGACGTCAATGAACCATTCAGATTCAGTTTCATTAGATATCAAAGACTGGCATAAATTTACAAGTGCAGAAGATCATGGGGTGAAAAGACAGGTTAAGTCAAACTCATGCAGATCTATTTTGTAGCAGAAACCAGTAATGAGCTTCCCTGTAAAAAATTACATCTTTCCACTGGAGTGTGTTGAGCGCAGGCAGACAGAGTCCAGAGCAAGTGCTACAGCTATGATGTTCGAGTAAATACGAGGCAATTCGTTCAGATGAAAAATTGATAGCATGAGATGCAGGTCGTTATAGATTAACAAAAACCGTTACGGATGAACGGTTGAACACACGGTTAACCTGCTTAAACCAAGGAATCAATTTGAAATTTAATCAGTGGATCCAACGGCGGAAAATGTTTGAATCGTCTAACCATTGATCCTATGGTGCATATTTTTCCAAGTCACATGGGAGGGGAGTTCTTCCCAGAGGGAACGCCTTACGGCGTAACTATACCACACCAAAACTAGCTTAGCTGTGAAACGTCACACTTCCCTAAAAGTATTTCCTTTGAATAAAAATTTTGTTCCTTCCCTTATCACATTACCGAAAACTTTATTTCTTTCTGACTTGATAGTTGCACAAAATATCCTTGCTTGTTTGTAGTGTGTCACACTATTTCTAGTTTTAATGTGACACTACATCGCACAAAAATATTATTTGCATTATAATATTGAAGCATACCGCACATTATTTTATTCCAATGCAATGGGCACTATATTGAACTAGATTCATCATTTGATGCAACATATACTATTTTTCACTTCAACACATTTTCGGATATAATGTCACTCTAAACGTTCTATTATTTTGATGTATCATACTTCTACAAAAATTATCTTGGTGCAAAAACTCATTGTTTACCTCACCGAGGAAACTTTTATACCTTTCCTGTGTATCATAGCATACATTATTTTGGTGTGATATATCAAACCTCATGAAAAAATATTTTCTTTCTATGAAACTTACTTCATCACATCACAATTTTTTTTTCATGTGTTTGATGTACCACACTAAAATTGTTTCATTGTTATACAAGACACTTCAAAAAAAAATTCTCTATTGTGACAACTTAAAATTATGAAGGTCACAATACATTCAATACAAATAATTTTAAGTATGATATGGCAATAACAAAATTTATTTTGTGCAAAATATTGAAAACCGCCATGTTTATTTAAAAACTCTATCTTTTGAGCTTCCAAAAAATTGACACCTCAAAAAAAAATTATGAGTCTTCTCTAAGCTATTTCAAGGAACACAACTTATTTTACTAGCTCATGAAATTGATATTAAAACATCAATGAACCTTTTCCTTGTGATTGATAGCAAGGTTACAAGCTAGTGGGAAGGGTCAACAGTGACAAAGGCCCTCTACCATAGAAGAAAATACAAGATCACTTTATTGATATGGACACAATTTTTCTACACATCCCTCAATAATGTTGTTGATATATTAAACTAAAAGAGATTTTTTCAACAAGGTATTCATTTGATGATTGAGCATTCAAAAAAGGAAAAACCCATAAAAACAATTAAAATAGAAAAGCTTTATGTAGAAAATAACTAAAGCTTAGAATAAGGTAAAAGAGCCTTGGTAAATATTTTGCTTGTTGACAAATGTATAAGATTTAAATTGGCATGCACAACATAAATCCTACAACAATGTATTAATACAATTTATAGGAATAAATCATCATACATCAGAATAAATAAGGACACAAATGAAAAGGTAATTATTAGTATAGAGGAACGAACATGGATATTCATTTACCAAGTATAAAAGGTAGTCCCATAACAAAGAATTCATATTCACTAGACCATAACCTTACAACAAAACTTAAATGAACTTATTCATAAACAAAATCACATGTTTCTCAAGTTACAAGACATAAAAACATACTTGAAACATGACCTATAGGAATATATATTTTTTTTTAATCAATCACCATATACATGTTTATAAAGATTTTTCTAGAATGAAGATGAAGAACTTATCTATTTAAATAACCAATTGACTAAGCAATGGAAATATTCCACCCTACCATAGGGTCTTTAGAACTCAAATCTCTCTACAATAAGGCAATCTTTAATGAAGTCATTGATGCAACTAGGGTGAATAAGAATATCCATAGGGCAATCGCTCCATCTAAAGAAAGAATATTTTCAACAAAATTCCCAAATATTAAGTCTATCTCAAAAAAATAACTATTATGGTTCCTACCTCACCAACCCCACACAAGAAAATGAAGTCTTCCTTCTATGCTTAGAATTCCTCCCTCCAGTGTTTTCCAATGTGTGTATAGAGTGGTCCAAGATGACTTCTATTAACTTGTAGGGGACTTCTATTTTCTCTTAACATTCCTAAAGAATTGTTTAATTCCTTCCATTCATAATTGTCTTATCACACATCATGGTAGCCTTCTTGGTTCCTTTCTTGATTTTTCCAGCACACAATGTGATCACCATCTTGTCTCTTGATCCAAAAATACCTCTATTTCTTTCATTTCTTCTTGCCAAAAACCTTTTCTTTTCGATGGCTATATTACCTAATCATTCCATTTTGTTTTAGGGCTCTCTCACCTAATCATTCCCTCACCTTCCAGGGCTCTCTTACACATAGCATTCTCTTCTTCCTCCCTATGCCTAAATGAGATGATCCACCCAAAATGTCTTACACCTTAGGAATTTATATTTAATAGAAGGGTTAGCAATAATAAAAATTCACTTACCAAATATTTCTCACTGTCTTAGCAATTCACCTACTATCATGGCCATATCACTTGATTATAACCCATAAGAAGAATCACCAAAAATTCAATGGAATCTCAAGAATGATAGGAAATTTCTCTTTTGGTGAAAGGAAATATTGTCACCCATGAAACAAAATAACCCTCATGAGAGTGAACAACATACCAACCATCCATCTTGAACCCCACCATTTCTAGCAGGAATCCTATTTCGAACATTAGATAAGGAGAGTGAAAAAAATGTGAGGAGTTTGATTTCATATGAATATGGAATATTTTGCACTCCCTCCTATTGTATTCAAGCCCCATGCTCTAATAATTATGGAAGGTGTACTTTCCCACCAACCTTGAGACACATTCAATGATTGGTACTTGAGGTTCCTACATTTTTAATGAGGCACATGATGATGAAGGAAACAAACTAAAGTTTGGACACATGGAAAAGGTTAGAATAATTTATCAATTCACCATTGATCCCCTCACCTTTTCCCTCCCACAATACCGCAACCGCATTAGGTGCCTCTAACTTAGTCTTGGTTATTTTCACCAGTTGTAATATTTACAAATACTCAAATCACTATTGCATGTCTACGATGGTACGTGATCATGGTAATAAATATCAATGCTAATAATATATCATTTAAACATAATAAGTTTTTGTAGCAGCTACAAACACCCTCCAAAAAATTTGATCAATTTCGTTTTGGACCCTCCCTACCAACCATCCTCAACAGCATGTCTTGCCCCATCAAGCATATAGGCTTTAGTTGTTTCTTAGTGTCTTGTCAGCCTGTGCATGCTAGTTTGTTTCACTCCCCACATAGGTTGTGTTTCTGGACTTAGACCATGTAATGGCCAAGTAGCTCCCCCAGAAAATTGCGCAATTCTAGAGGGGAACCAACCTTCCCTCCAGAAATTGTGCAAATCAACTGGCCAGCCTGTTGAGCTCAAGAATTGTGCAATGCTCCCTATCAAGCTTCCTCTGAAAAATTATGCAATTCATCCCAGGATGGATGCTCAACCAAGGAATTATGCAATCCTAGGAGATAGTCACCTCTTCCTCCCAGAAATTGCAAAATCCCTTTGGGTCAGCGAACTCTGCTCAGCGCAGAAAATGTGAAAATCCCTCTCCTAGGCTTACATACTACTGCACATGCCTTCAGGTTGACTGGTCCCCTCCAGGACTGAGCTATCCTGATTTGCATGCATGGGTTGTTCTTCCTGAAATAGCAGAAGGCAGCATGCAAAAGGCATCCCTAAATCTAGGGATCTATTTTTAGTAACTGGAGGTTACATGCAAAGCTCATTTTAGAAACCTCTCGCCAAGTGTCGCTTTTTCCTAGATTTGTGGCATACGCATCATAACCTTGATCTTATCAAAACTCATCAACCAGACACTGCAAAGCTCATTCCTCACAACGACCTTGTAGCTCTGACATCCGACATCACATCTAGGAGTCATCAGCACATTCAGCTCAGCTATATCCGGGTAAGCCCACTTTGCATGTCTTACGCTATGTTTCTATCATTTTTTGTGTTTCGGCTTATGTAAGTGTTGTCTGCTTGATTTCAATGAGCGCCTCTTATCATTTTGATATATGTTAGCTTGTATAAGCATCATTTCAGTCTTCATTTGCATCTCACTGCTCTCGCATGCATGACATTGTTTTTACACCAACGTCGTTGTTGCAGTGACTCACTTCACACACATGCTTGCTTTCCAGTTTTCTGAATCCTGCACTTTCTACTTGCATGAATGATCATCCACTCTTGTTTACACTTAGTATCACCATGCATTCAGACTTCTCATGTTTCAGTTGCCCATCAGTGGGTCTGGGCTGCCTCAACTTGGACCTTGCCTTACCCGTATAGCGTTATGGATCTTTGGAATTGAAGGCTCTCCCTTCCCTCTAGAAATTGTGCAAGTCTAGCCAAACATTGACCTCCAGGCTTGCATTCCACAATTATAGGAGGTAGTTCCTTGTTGGCCCCTGAAACTGCATAATGTAGTTCGATGGTTGCATGTCACTACTGACTAAAATTGTGCATTTTGTAGTTTCAATCCTTAGTAGGCCAGCCTAGACTATGCCTTGCGCATTTTTGGTAGTCAGTCTCCCAGCCTCCCAATGAAAATTGCGCAATCTTTGAAAACAGTCACACATGCATCACATGCTTTTTTCTGCCTCTCAGCAACACAAATACAATGCTTTCCAGGAGAGCAGATTCAATGACATGGTTCAGAGCACAACTTGGGATGCCGTCGATCAAGTGTCTACGAACGTGCCTATATATGAAGACATCGGAGCAGGATATTAATATGAAATGGCAGTGGCATCACAGCAAGAAGCACCATCAGCAGCAACAGAAGGTAGCACACCTGCATGTGACACATTAAGAGGAAGGTTGTTGATTGCATAGAGGTGGAGGAAAGTTGCAAGTTCTAGTAGATCCACCTGTGATGAAAGAAAATTTGGAGACTAAGGCTATTAGGAAACGGCATGACAGGAGCATCGTAGGAAGGAAGAACAGGAGCTTCATAGATGAGAGAAGGGTTTGTAGGAGGAACTGGTACAACAGGGGGCTTCATTAGTTTCATAGACTAATGAAACTATGCCCATACAAGATATAGATTCATTCAGTAGCGAGCATGGAGCAGATAGGGTGAGCAGTGTTGTCGATCACATGAAAGGGTATTTATCAACATGGATGTCATTGTGCGTATGCTTGCAATCTCACCCATTTGGCACACTCATCAAGGTGAATACAAGAAGCAATTATGACTAGAGCTAAACATGTATTTTGACAAGTTGATGCACATGGTCACTAGCACACACATGGAGATCAACACAGGCACTATGCATCAGTATGTTATTGTTCCATCTTCACTCAAGGAAGTGATGCACATATTATTAGACAAGTTAGACAGAGGATCCATAACAGTGTACCCAAATTCAACGGAGGCAAGAGTTTGCTTTCAGCATGATGTCACCATTGAGTGCATGGACACCATCACGGCTGACCAAGCTTGGAATCAATTCACCACGATCAATCATCGCAAGGATGTCAAATATTTGGTCTCACTAAAACTATCCAAGTGTTAGTGATAACTTCCATGGCTTGATCAATCCTCTTTGTCTCACATGGGTACATGTACAGATTGTATTTAACGTCTTGTCAAGTGGAAGTTCAAGTGTCAATAGCTAAATGTAACAGTCATAGAGTAGTTGAAGAGTCATGAGGGTAGGTGAACAATCACAAAGGGGGATTTCAAGGGTCACCCAATCATTTTCTATTTATAGTACCTCATAACTCATTGTAGTGGCATTTGGTCAACCAAGCTTCAGATAGGAGTATCTTAGATAAATCTTGGAGAGTATTGTAACGAGCTTTGTCTTCTCCACTGTGTAGAGCTAGTATATCTCTTCAAAGGAGCAGGCAGCAATGACTATAACATTCCGTTGTCAGAACTAGTGGTTGGTCATGGTTGTATTGTATGACTGGAACTTTTACTTCCTAATATAATAGAGCCAGCATGTTTCACGATTATGTCGTATTGTATTTCATCTATCTTATTTACTCTAAATGATATATGTATTTTTTTTCTTACGCATGCATGTATGGCTTCCCTATATAAGTATGTATGAATCTTACTAAAATGTGTTGTTGGTTTAACCATTACTTTGTATTGCTAGACTACTTTCCTTCCAGTTTGTGATGCATCTTTTCTTGTGTGTTCCCTTCTTAACTCCGTTCTTTCACAGGTTTCCAAGGGGCACACTCACCTCACCCTCTGTGTGTTAGAACTACTCATGCACTTTCCTTGACTTGATGCATATGTCACACACTTGCTACCAACAGGGACATCTTACTTGCCTCTCCGCGCTACCGTGGTAAAGGCAATACCATATGACCCACTACTGGGACTCCTACACCAAACAGTCTGAGGTCTAGTTGGGACATCTTACCAGAGATATCCCCTGACATGTTGGCAGGTCCAACACTGTCAACATTTCTGGCACTAGAAAGAGCGCTAGAAGATAAGATGTGTCCTTTTATCATATGTTTAACTTTTTCACATCTATCATGGATTCTGTCACACTCACCCCTCCATGATGCTTTTCGCATGTCAAACCTCTTGACATCACAAGGGAGTTTGTTGATCTCTTATCCGAATTCACGTATGATGGTGAAGGTGAAGTGGCCTAGCCTATGTTCTTACAAGACTTCTTTGCCATGCTTTAAAAGGTAGATAAATGCTCTAATGAAGAGGCTAGCATGCTTCTTTCATACACACTTCGCAAATCCCCACTACAGTGGTGTTGGAGTTTGCCTCCCGGCAGCATGCACTCACTTAACCAGTTCTATGATCTCGTTGAATCTACATTTCATAATTTTGATCTAGAACCTCTTGAACAAAAAATGTTACAACAACGGAAGGTCTCTCATGAATCTCCTATCGAATTTTGGGAATGATTTCGTGTGTTACAGTTTCGAGCTCCGAAAATCGTGATGAAATTTCTATATCTTTGGGATAGATTTGAATATTGTCTTAACAAATCAATCAATCCCAAGAAGAATTTCAAGCTCAAACCTCGCTCAGCATACTTCGGTGATGGATTTGCACAATCACAGATGGACATGGTCATTGTCACAAGTGATTGTCTGTTGTCCCCTCATCAAGCAGCTCCGCCACCGTAGAGTGATGTGGGAAAATATGCACACACGTCTGTTCAACCTTCACATCCTCTGTACATCGCTCCTTCCGATTTTTGTGCAAGCTTGGTTGCGAATCCATTGGGTTATCACATGTATTTTGTAGCTCAACCTCTATCTTCGTACTTGGATGATCCTTCGGATGACACTGTATTTTGTTCTTCCATTCTGGACTCTACACTTGTTGTGAACAAGGTTCAAGCCATCGATGGAGTTGGTGCTGCACAGCCAACATGCACAGTCATTCATGAAGAGTATGACTACGATCTTGAACATCCACCGGCAGCAGAGGACCATCCCTATCTGTCTGTACCTCCTCCACTTTTTCATGACATCCTTGATGGTCCTGCCATCCCTAATTTTTCATGTGTATCTCTGCCCATGGATGCACCCATTGTTGATTATTCGTAGGACACACCACATGTCAACCCATCATCCAAAAAATGGAGAGGACCAATCATTCATTGAAAATCCACTTGATTTTTTATCTGCTTTTTATGGAAACACAGAGGGTGAACATTCTTTCTTCTCATCTACCCCTCTATGTGATTCATCAAACCATGAGGATGCTGACAAACATCTTGAATTTTTTTATCTTGATTGTCATGATCTCTCTGCTTCTTCATCTAATCATGACATTGATTCAACTGTTGTTAATCTATCTAAGACACTAGTCTACGATGATCTATTTCTCGACAAAGTCGAAACCCCCTAGACTGTCGAGGCACTTCAGCTCGAGCTGATGGTTATGTCAAGTCGTCATTATCCTAAGGCTGGTCTCACTTCCGATCAGCAAATTGTTCAAACACCCAAGGCTCCTCATCACTCATCTATATCCGTTGAACCAAAATCCAACACTCGGATTTCACTTCCTCCACTCGAACTACACGATCCCATCACTCATGCATTGGATGAATCTTACACAACAAGCACACTCACGCAAAGCAAGTGGTCTACCTTTCCCATGTTTTCTTGCATGTCACAGTCAAGAGTATGCATATGCTTAGTAGCTACACACAGTGTTGTACAACATCATGATAAATCCATGGATTGCATGTCATGCACTTGCACTCACTTATGTTCTCTAGAAAAATTTAAGTTCGGAGTGTGTTTGTCTTCATTGTTATATCTTTGATGTTTGTTGGTTCACACAACTATGTTGTTTGCGAACCATGCCTTCACCAACATGGGTCGACCAATGCACCGATGGCTACATTGGAAGTATCACTTCACATGAGCAGACCCATGCACCATTAGCTTAGGAGTAGGAGTAGTGTTTCCTTTTGGTTTGTCTGCTTTTATGCATGTTTGCTTACTTGCTTTGCATGTTTGTTTGTTTTCCTGCTTGTTTTCTTACTCGCTTTGCTTACATATTTACTTCTTCTTTTGCTTTATTTTTTGTTTGTTCACTTGCTTATGTTTGCATGCTAGTTTTACATGAAACAATTTGTGACTATTGGAACAACTTGGGTAAAGTACAAGAGGTTTTGTGCAGTTATCAATGCTGGTTATCTGTTGTCTTACCTCTGTATGAAGAACTTTTTATCTCTAGCCGATGATATGTCGATGGAAAGTACATATTGTTCGAAGTGAACCTTGGTGAAAACACAATCCTTGTGCACTAACTAGTGTCACCTACTCTAGCTCGTTGTTTTTGGGTTAACCCTTGTCAGCTCAGTCAAGTAGAGTAAGCTGATGGGGAAAACCTTAACAAGAACATCAAAGGTATATATAAACTACTTCTCTGAAGGAACAACCTCTTATGCTCTCAACAAGTTGGGATCCCTCTTCCGCCTCTGAAATAAATAAGTGCTATGCACAATAATGAAAAATGAAAGAATGAAAAAGCGACAATTTTTTAAAAAATTGAAAAATGAATAAGGTGAAAGAAGAGAAAGTCTTCTTATGAAGAGAGGTGATGCAAGTAACTTCGTCGGGGTACTGACCAAGCTTGCTAGAAATGGAGTGATGCTTGTGTTCCTGCATCACTCCGTCGGGGTACTGTCCAGTTCTACTGGCAGTGGAGAAACAATAGAGATGAAATTAAAACTCTGATGACCATACTGCTTGTGTACCAATATACCCATCATCCCCAATCCAAATAACTGTGTTGACTTGACTTGGAATGTGTGTCGACCGACCAAGAGCTTGGCAGATGCTACCTCTTACAATCAAGAAAGTGTGGAAACCAAGACGAACAGAGAAATGAACAATACTTCCAGAAGTGTTAGACTTGCTTTTCATGAACAAGGTCCATTCAGAGAGCTGGAGTTCTACCAGTGAATTTCCAAGTGTTGTATCAGCTACAAACACCCTCCAAAATTTTGCCTCAACTTCATTTTGGAGCCTCCGTACCAACCATCCTCAGTAACATGTCTTGCGTAGTCAAGCATATAGGCTTCAGTTGTTCCTCAGTGTCTTGTCAACCTGTGCATGTGAGTTTGTTTCACTCCCCTCATAAGCTTTCTTTCTAGACTTAGACCATGTGCTGGCCAAGTAGCTTCCCTAAAAAAATTTGTAATTCTAAAGGGGAACCATCCTTCCCTTCAGAAATTGCGCAAATCAGCTAGCCAGCTTGCTAAGCTCAAGAATTATGCAATGTTGCCTATCAATATTCCTTTGAAAAATTACGTAATTCATCCGAGAATAGCTGCTTGGCCCAGGAATTGCATAATATTGGGAGACAATCACCTATTTGTCCTAGAAATTTCATGATTCCCCTCGAACAGCCAACTTTTCTCAACTCAGAAACTGCGCAAATCCATCTCCCAAGCTTGCAGACTACTACATGTGCCTTCAAGTCGACCAGTCTCCTCTGGGACTGAGCTATCCTAATTTGCATGCATGGGATGCTCTTCCCAAAATAGCAGAAGGTCGCATGCAAAAGGCATCCTTAAATCTAGGGATCTATTTTTAGTAGCTAGATGTTACATGCAAAGCTCATTTTAGAAACCTCTCATCGAGTGTCACCTTTTCCTTGATTTGTGGCATGCGCATCATAACCTTAATCTTATCAAAACTCATCAACCAGACACCAGAGAGCTCATCCTCAAATTGACCTTGCAACTCTGACATCCCACCTAACATCTAGGAGTCGTCGGCACATTCAGCTCAGTTGTTTTGTGGTAAGCCCGCTTTCCATATCTTACATTGCGTTTTTGGTCGCTATTTGTGTTTCCGATTGTGTAAGTGTTGTATGCTTGATTTCAATGAGTGCCTATTTTCGTTTTGATGTATGTTAGCTTGTAAAAGCACCGTTTGATTTTTCATTCGCATTTCACTGTTGTCGCATACATGACATTGTTTTTCCGCCGACAGTCATCGTTGCGGCAACTCGCTTCACACACATGCATGCGTTCCCATTTTCCAAATCTTGCACTTGCTTCTTGCATGCATTATGATTAACTCTTGTTTACATTCAATATTACCATGCATTCAGACTTCTCATGTTTCAGTTCCCCATTGGCGAGTATGTGCTACCTTAGCCCGGACCTTGCCTTGCCTGGCTAGCATTACACATTTTCGGAAGTGAAGGCTTTACCTTCCCTCCAGAAATTGTGCAATTCTAACCCAGAACTAACCTCCATGCTTCCATTGCACAATTCTGGGAGGTAGTGCCTTGCTGGCCCCAGAAACTACGCAATGCAGTTTGGTAGTTGCATGTCACTTCTGACTGAAATTTCATATTGCGGAGTTTCAGTCCTCAGCAGGCCAGACTGGACTGTGCCTTGCATAGTTTTGGTAGTCAGTCTCCCAGCCTCCAGGTGAAAATTGCACAATCTTCACACATAGTCACATAGGTATCACAAGTGTTCGTCTGCCTCTTAGCAGCATAGGTACAATGGATTCCATGAGAGTAGAGTCTATGACATCGTTCAAAGCACAACTTGGGATGCAGTCGATCAAGTGTCTATGAACTTGCCTATCTATGAAGACATCAAGTTGTTCATGGATAAGGATATCAAGATGAAATGGCAGCAGCATCATAGTGAGTAGCACCATTAGCAGCAATAGAAGGTAGCACACCTACATCAGACACATGGAAGAGGAAGTTTGTTGACAGCGTAGAGGTGGAGCAAAGTTTCAAGTTCAAGAAGATCCACTTGTGATGAAAGCAGCTTTGGAGACTAAGTCTATGAGGCAACGAGGCAAACATAGGATTGCGTGAAGGAAGAACACAAGCTTGACATATGAGAGAAGGAGTTGCAATAGGAATAGGTACAATAAGAGGCACAACATGCATAGACTAATGAAACTGCACCCATACAGGTTATAGATCCATTCAGCTATTGACATTGAGCAGATAGTGTGAGCAGTGTTGTCGATTGCATGTGAGGGTATTCAAGAGTATGTATTTCATTTTGTGCACGCATGTAATCCCACCCATTTGGCACACTCATAGAGGCAAAGACAAGAAGCCAATCTGACTGGAGTTGAACATGTATTTTGACAAGTTGATGTGCATGGTCACCACCACGCACTTAAATATCACCACAGATACTATGGATCAATGTGTTGTTGGTCTAGCTGCACTCAAGACAGTGATGTGCATATTATCAGACAAGTTGGACAGAGGAGCTATAGCAATGTACCCAGATTCAATGGAAGCAACAGTTCACTTTCAGCATGCTATCACCATTGAGTGCATGGACACCATCACAGATGACCAAGCTTGGCGTCAGTTCACCACCATCGATCATCGCAAGGATGTCAAAGAGTTGGTCTCACCACAACTGTCTGAATGTTAGTGATAGCTTGCATAGCTTGGTCAAGCCTATTTTATCTCACATGGGTACATGTGAAGATTGTATGTAATGTCTTGTCAAGTGGAATTTCAAGTGTCAATAACTGAATGTAACAATCATAGAGTAGTTGAATAGTCATGAGGGTAGGTGAACAGTCACAAAGGGGAATGTCAAGGGTCACCCCACCCTTTGCTATTTATAATACCGCATAACTCATTGTAGTGCCTTTTCATCATCCAAGCTTATGATAGGAGTATCTTAGATAAAGCTTGGAGAGTATTGTAAGGAGCCTTGGCTTCTACACTTTGTAGAGCTAGTATATCTCTTTGGAGGAGCACATGACAGAGACTATAACATTCCGCGGTCGGAACTAGTGGTTGGTCATGGTTGTATTGTATGACTGGAACTTTCACTTCTTAATATAACATATCCAGGATGTTTCATGCATATTTCATGTTGTATTTCAGTTGTCTTGTTTACTCTAAATGATATATGTGTTTGTTTTCTTACGCATGCATGTATGCCTTTCCTATATAAGTATGTAGGAATCTTACTGAAATGTGTTGTTGGTTTAACCATCACTTTGGATTGGAACCTTACTTGCCTTCCAATTTTTGATGCATCTATGCTCATGTGTTCCCTTCTTAACTCCGTGCTTTCATAGGTTTCCAAGGGGCGCACTCACCTCACCCTCCATGTGTTAGAACCACTCGTGCACCTTCCTTTGCTTACTACATATGTCACACCCTTTCTACCAACATAGACATCTTACTTGCATTTGTGTGCAATCGTGGTCAAGGTGATATTGTATGACCCCCTACTGGGACTCCTACACGAAACGGTCTGAGGTCTAGTTGGAACTTCTTACTGGGGAGATCCCCTAACATGTTGGTAGGTACAACACCGTCAACATAAGTATAAGTAAATCAAGGGATTAAAACAAGGGCATTACATATCTCCTTAGAAAAAACACCATCCTCAATGTTTCTTTGATTATATATATATATATATATATATATATATATATATATATATATATATATACATACACACACATATATATATATATGTACATATATATCTATATATATATCTATATATATATATATATATATATATATTCTTTGAATACACTAGAAATTACACCTTTCTATTGCCTTGAACAACAATATACTTATAACATTTTGACATATGCCTACAACAATCATCAAAATAAACATATATTATATCCATTTCTATCATAAATGGATATTCAAACATTATTAAGTACAAATAAAACAAGGGATTAAAATTGGGGCATTATAATCTTCCCCTTTCCGTAATCAATGACCTCTATGAACCATATCATGCCATCACTATTATTGCTTAGATTCTCACTAGAGAAAAATTCCTAACTTCACAAGGCGGAACGAAAGGAAAGTATCAAGCAATGTACCCACTGCCATTTCAATAGCCTTATTCCTCACTTCTAAACTTAGGTGTGATTTTCATCCTAAGATATTTCTAATCATATTCTTGTTGTCTAGCATGAGTGAGAGTATGACTTGGATTAGATGTTGACTTATTTGAAAAGATTTTTTGTAATATTTTGTTATTCAAACTATTACCAACAAAATTTCCAAATCATGTGAACCATAAAATTCAATCAATACTCTTGCAACAAAATAACAAATGCGGTCATGAACGAACAAATAAAATGCAAATGTTGATACAAAATTAATTTAACGACTTATGAATAAGAAATGGCTTGTAGAATTGGTATGTCTTGTGTTATAGCCCTTAAATACATTGAGACAAGGCTACTACGAGACAGTAGTCTTCTTAAATGTTATTTGCAATGAAATATAATAATCAATAAAACAAATGATTGGTTTTAGGAAACCTAAGGGGATATCTAATATACTCAAGATACATGAAAGTAATGTTCATCTTTAATTTTTTTCCTAATGCAATGATACTCAAATGGGTACTAACAAAGGTAACTTGGACTTCCAACAAACAAGCATTAAGCCTAATGAGTAGCTTGTTGAAGTCTGAGAGTTTCTTTGTATGTATGATTCTCAAGCCATAGTTTTACTTGTGTGACGACAAATCCTTTTGTTATTTATACATGCTAGAACATATCTCTAACATAAAAATCTAAAGAGATTTATTACCCAAAAATTTGTGTAAACGTCCAAGTGGTGTGATTACATAAGTTTTTTGTTTATTCAACAAAGAAATTAATGCTTAATACAAAGTGAATGAAAAGTACAACATCGATTTATATATATAGTTTCAAATCATAAGAATTAGTTGGGTTTATTGATATTACAAAATCCTTGTATGTATATCATAAAACCAATAATGGGTATTCAAAATAAAGTCATTCTATGCATTTACAAATAAATCTACATCATTCATTCATACCATAGAACTTTATGATGATATTGGTAACTATGTCAAAATTTGTAGTTTATTAAACGAGATTAGGACATGATCCACATAAATATTTTAATAACCCACATGTGATACAAGTGAAATCATAAACAATTCTGTGTTGTGCATAAAGACATGACACTCAAAATGCTAATGGAAAATTACAAGTGTAAATAAATTGTTGTATGTGACGATTGTTCCTTCAAACCATGAAATAGCAAAGTAATGTAACATTCAAGAAAAATTCCCACAATGACAAACTAAAATTTAATGATGGAATTGTGCCTACTTTATGATTATTATTAATTTTGTGACTATTCTCATCATCTATCAACCAAATCAAAGGCTTTCAAATGAGAATTGATTGAACTATAATGTTATAATGTTAATAAAATTCATGTCTTAGTATTATGTAGAAGACTTGTACAATGATTAAGGTATTGTGTTAAGGTATTGTGCTGAGAGGTTCATTTTATAGTTAAATATGAGAGTAATTTGTGATACAGTTGTGATCAAGATGGAGTTGATATGTGTCGCTAAAAAAAAATCTCTAAATAAAAAAAAAAACAATTTTGATTATAAAAAAATAAGATTTATTGTATTTATTTGGTTAATTTTGATAAAAAGCGTTATATAATATGAATAGTCTCATTCTTATAGTACTTGATGATGATGATGGTTAATGTCCACTAAGACCAAATTGGTCTATTGGACCTATAATTTTCTTAGTTTTTAATTATCTGGCTCCTCGTCTTTCTTGGCGAAGTTGGTGTTGTAGCTTTCTTTTTTTTCTCTACGTTCTTCCAACTTCCTTTATCTTGCATCCCCTTCATCTCTTCTGGTTCTTGGGACATTGGTGTCTTAGCTTCGTGATCTATTATGTTCGTCCTTTTGAAGATAGTCGGAGAAGAAGTTTGGTCTAGGAGATCTGCTTTTCTATTAAATGAAGATTTATTTTGTGCGGTCGAATCCTCATAACTATTGATTTGTTGGGCAGGGCTTTCTCCCTACCTGTCTTGAGAGTTGTTTCTTTCTTGCCCGATTTCTTGTGATTCATAGTTTTCTCTAGAGTATTCTTCTTTGATGACAGTGTAGTGTTCTTTTTGTGCTCCTTCCCACCATGTAGATCTATGGTGGTTGTTTTTAGCAGAATTTTTCTAGGAGACTTTTGGGCAATTTTTGGCTAGATGCCCTGCCTCAAAGTAGGATCGACATCTGAAGAGGACACTTTCGTAATCAAGCTTCTGGTTCCACACATAGTCTTTACTTGTTAGGTTTATTTCAGCTGGGAATCCGCGCTAAAATCCATTTCCACTTACTTGGTTTGTTGTTAATATTACAATCTAGTATAAAAAAGATATGGAAAAAATATTTCACTTTCACTTTTGGAATTATAAATAAAATATTTTGATATATATATTAACTAATATAATTCTATATTAATTTTATAGAGATAACAAAATTAAAAATTTAATATATATAAAACTTAAATAAACTATTTAAATATCTAGATTAATTAATATATTTTAATATAAAATATATAGAGAAAATATTTATTGCTTCGAATCCCAATGAAAACTATGTGAGGCATTTCGAATCAGATCTAAATCTTTGGATCTGAGTGCTTGCGGGAGAAATTGGTCTCCTATCAATTCGCCTTGGGGGTGGGGTGGTTTGGAGATCCGTAACTTGACCTAGTGAAACATTAATTAAAACATTTAAGTTTCCATTTTTCATTTTGACTGTGTCTTGCGTCAACATTTTGTATGGCTTTTCTTGTTTAAAAGCCCCTTTCTTTACTGGAAATCGTTTTGTAATTGAGTTGTCTTTAGTGTGACTTTTTGGAAGCTTTTCTTGTGGGTTTTTCCGGCCTAATTTCTCTAAAATCCTGCAATAATTTATTGAAAGCACAAGATTGATGGGTAAACCCTTCACAATCAAAGTGCCCTAGCGGTTTCTCAGGGTGTTGAATCCATATATACAGTGAAAAAACCAGTTTAAATAACACAAATCAAGATTTCATCTCAATTTTTTCTACTAGATTCTGGCATTGGAAAGACAAAAAAGTCACACTAAAGACAACTCCTTTTCTAATTACTTTATTTTAGGCTATTTTTTTAATTTGGTTTGATATATAGTTTCCTTCTTTTATTTGTTAAATAATTTTAAGTTTAATTTGAAAAAGTGGTTCAAAATATTAAATTGTAATTATTTATTTGAAATAAACACAATGATTATATCTATATATAATAATGTCAAATTCTACTTCTATAACATAAAAAATAATTTAATTAAATTTAAAAAAAAATCATTAAAAAAAATAATCTGTATAAATTAAAAATATTAAATGATGTCAAAATAGTTGTATCTAATTGGAGATGCTAAGTTGACCATTGTGCAATTATGTGTTAGAATGATCCTTTCTCTTTGTACATGTTATGTTAACCATTATGCAATTATGTGTTAGAATGATCCTTTCTCCTTTTATGATTTGTTAAAGAATAATGACACATTTCACATCCACTTAAGCATGGAGAGGGAGTAGAGATTCTAAAATCACCCGCAAACACATCCTTTCCAACAAAAAAGAGTTAAATTTGAAAACATAAAAATAATTATGTCCAATGAAAGCAATTTACTTAGAATCAAAGAAAAAATATTAGGAGATACCATAAGGATATTCTTTATAAGTATTTAAAATAAACCAGCCTAGATTCATCTTAACCTCGGATCTATCGAGCACCCAGAGGTATAAAATCTATTGATGTGTAAACCTATTTTTTTAGTGCAAAACAAGATGAAATTTTTTCACCTCAAGAAGGTTCCAAGTTGGTTTTAATCGTGGGTGGTCACACAAAATTTGTTGAACGTCTCATTATTTTGATCAATTTAAATATGCTAAATACGTCTAAGATTAATATAGTCATTTTAATTTTAAATTTTCTTAGTTACCTCAGTTTGTTGAGATGATAGTGATTGTTAATAACTTGAATGATGAAATAAAAATTTTGAATGCAAAGTGATTGTAACAATGTCGAATGAAAGAAAACTTGAATAATAAGAATGTAGTCAATCACAAGTAGTTTTCATTGCGATCAATCTCAAACTATTTTATTCTATTGTTCTTAGCACCACACCTGTTAATTTTGTCGTCCTTTCATATCGATCATATGAAAATGATAGTTGAAATTGTAGAACATTCAAATATTTAACTTCAGCTATCGTAGTAAATGTCCTATCATTTCTGGCTTCCTCTCCAATATTAATAGTAGCTTTCTCCAAAATTAATCATTGTGACTAATGGAGTGTTAAACCCCAAGTAAGTTTGAGTGGTATTTGTTTTATATTGCCTCATTTCAATGCAAAGTGACTAATAATATTGAGTGATGTAAAATGGGAATAATAAGAATGTAGTCAATTACAAATAATTTATAGTTTCAAGAACAAAACATTTCAAGTAAGTGAACATTTTATTTAAGATGAAAATTCAAGTTTTTTGTTCCTAGTTGAATTACTATAACACAAAAATCAATGCACTTCGTCAATAATTTTGTTGTGCTTACACTAAAATCAATGAACATTATTAATCTAATTTCTTTGAAATTAATGTATATCATATATCTAGTTACATCAAATCCGAAATTAATATCTACACTGAAATCAATGCATCTAGCGTAATCAATCAAATAGGATTAGGAATTAACATCTACACTGAAATGAATGCATCTACTGTAAGAAATCAAATAGGATTAGAAATCAACATCTACACTAAAATCAATGCATCTAGTGCAAGCAATCAAATAGGATTAGAAATCAACTACAATGAAATCAATACATCTATTGCAATCAATCAAATAGGATTAGGAATCAACATCTACACTAAAATCAATGCATTTATTTTAGTGAAAAAGAAAAATATTCATGGCTTTCTAAATCCAACTTATTTTACCTTTTGTAAAATCCTTACTTCCTCTTCCTCTATGGTTAATAATGTTCAATATTATATAATATTATATAATTTATGAATTGTTATTTTTATGTCTATTTCTTCTTCCCTCCCCCCCATCGTCCCTTCCATTTATCTGTGTATCTCCCTCCCTCTCTCCTTCCTCTATCCCTCCTTATTTGTCTATTTATATCACGCCCCCAAACATACACACACTCTCTCTCTCCAAATCACTCAATATCTCCCTCCCTCCCTCTCTATGTCTCTCTCTTCTTCCCTTTCTCCCTAGTCCATCTATATCTCTATCTTCTTTTGTCTCTCCTTCTTTGTATCTATATATCACCCCCAAAACATACACACTCTATATATCCATATCTCTCTATATCTACATCACTATCTATCTCTCCCTCCCTCCCTTTTTTTCTCCCTCTCTCTTCTCCTTCTCTCTCTCTCTCTCCCCCCTTCTCTCCCTCTCTCTCTTCCCTCCCCTTCTCCTCTCTCCGTGACTATCTCTCCCTTCCTCCCTTATCACTCCCTCTCTCTCTCTCTCTCTCCCTCCACCTTTCTCTCCTTATGTTTTTCTTCTTTCGTCCTCCCCCTGCCCCTTGAAATCCATCTCTCTCCCCCCTTTTCCTCTCTAGCTTCCTTCCTCTCTCTCCATTTCTCTCCCCCCCCTCTATCTCTCCCCAACACTTTCTCTCTCTATCTCATACACACACACACCAACCCCTTCCTCTCTCCTTCTCTCTCTCCCTCCATCTCTATGTCTCCCTCTCTCTCTTCCCCTTCTCTCTCTCTCTACTCTCTCTCTCTCTCTCTAACCTCTTTTTCTCTTGACTCCCTCACTCTCTATCCATATCTCCCTTGTCACTCCTTCTCTCTCTCCACCTCTATCTCTCCAAGTATTTTTTCTTCCCTCCCCCTCTCCCCCCCTCCAACTCCATCTCTTTCTCTCCCTCCCTCTCTCCTTATGTCTCTATTCCTTTCTCTCTCTCCCTCTCTATTCCACATCCCTCTCCCCCCATAATTCTCTCTCCCCATTCATATGATTGATAATTGTCATTTTGTGTAATCAATAATATATCTAAGGTATCATATAATAATATTTATAATGGAGATGATTATTATTATGATATATTGGAATAATAATAATCAATATTATTTAATATATACAAATAATAATATATAAAGAAATAACCTATTAATGAAACAATAATAAGCTAACTTTATATTATAGATACACTAATTTTTTCTGATAGAATTGGTAGCTTTATACCTTACATTTTACATTACATTATTATATTGTATAATATCGTAATAAATAGCTTTACCCTCATATATATCTATATATATATATATATATATATATATATATATATATATATATATATATATATATATATATATATATGAAAGTTATATATATTATTCAAGGTTACTAAAATTTAATATAATATTGAATTTAATAATATTAATATATTAATATTAAATAAGAACATCAAGAATATAGGTTTCATTGTTAGAGAGAGAGTGATGAATACACAAAGGGGTGTTCTATTTGGCGTAGGTCCCTTCAGATCTAGTCTGATGGGTTTTTTGATGATACAGAGGGAGACCGTGGTAGGGCTCTCAGAGGAACAAAGGAGAGCCCTAGGAAGGCTGAGTTGTCTCAGAGTTTACTGGAAACACCCCTCCAAATCGTCCATCACAGTGCTCTACTGGATTTTTCATGGGGTATACGTGAAATTGATCCCCATCAGTTACGATGGGAATTGATCCCTCAAAATGATTTTCCCTCATGCCTGAGGCGTAGGGTCTTGAAGAAGTTCAACGAGGACTAGGAGGCAGGGGCTTTTCTGAGGGACTAGATATATACGATGATCCAACATCTTTATGCATTGGATCTTGATGTTGGCTAGGGCATCCACATTATGCAGGAGGTAAATCTCTTGGTCAGGAAGACAGATCGATAGGCCCTCGATTCTTCCATTAAATGACTCATGCAAGTTGGTGTGAGTAGCTTGATGGGGATTTGGTATTGGGCCGCAATTTCAGACAATGAGGGCTACAATGACAACCCTTTGTAGATATCTCTCTTACCTATGGTGGTTTCACACTAGATATCTACATGCGTCAGGGAACCAAATCATTTTTCTTGGAAAAGTTCCCCCTCCTCTAAAAAATACCCAAATCTATCGTTTTGCTCCAGATTCAAATAAGAGAGAATTAGAAGGGATTTCACAGTGCGTAGATCTAGATTCAGAGTATTTCTTCTAGGTTTTTATCAAAACCCTTATTATAAAATCGATCATGTTAAGGGTTCAGGGAATAAATCTAGTGACAAGTGTGAAGCAGAGTGCCCAAAATGTCACAAGTATTCCTACTTCATTACAAAGTCTATTTTTTTCAAGAAATGTGTTGTAGGATGTGATCCATTTGAAATACTACAGTACTCAAATGAACTCTACCATTATCCTGAATTTAAGACTGCAAGGTGGTGTCCGAGGAGCGAGAATCCCACATGGATCATATTCAGCTAGCAAGGGTCTGGTCTTGTTTAAGGATGCATTGAGAGGGAATGTTGCCACACAGGACAAACAAACCCAATTCTAACAATCTCAAGCCTGTACCTCATAGAAAGGATGGAGAAAGATCCACATCTATCCATAAAATTACCAGAACTAAGTGGTATTTTTACTAAATTTTAAAATAAAAGTCTATCATATGTTGATTTAATGGTTTCTGCCTCAAATATGAAGATCTACATTAGTGGATCTACCTCAATTGGACCAGAGATTGTGACATTTGTCTATGTGCAAAAGGTTTTTTTGTGGTTCAGTTCGATAATTAGAAAGACTTTGATTATGTCAGAAATGAAGGACCATAGTTTTGGGGCAGGGTAGGCCTCTTTGTAACCCCATTGTTTCCTGATTTTGATGCCAACACAATGGCGGTTAAAAAATTCTAGTTTGGGAAAGGCCACATAATCTTTTATCCCCCTTTTGGCACCACCAGGTCCTAGAAGGCATTGGGAACTCTTTGGGAAGATTCCTAATGATAGATCAGGAAATAATGGACAAAGGTATCTTAACTTTTGCACGCATATGTGTGGATATGTATTTTAGAAAAGGCCTTCCAAATCATATTCATCTGACACATTAAAACTTCAAGAGGAAACGATGGTTATATTTTTAAAATACCGCCTTTAGATGTTAGATCTGCCATCAAACAGACCACTTGTATAACACATGCACACAAGCAATGAAAAGGACAAACAAAAGACCAGAAAAGAAAAGAAGATGGAAATTCCTAGACCTACCTTCTTCAAATGATGAGGTTGAGGAAATGGATGAGACCCAATAATATAAAAAGAAACAAGATCAACAAGGGTCGCAAAAGGAGGGATAAGATAAGATGAAGGATAGGGGAAAATAGACAAAGAATCCCAATAACTTAGCAGTGGTTTCAATTCATGTGAACCAACATGAGGAAAAGAGTAACAATCAAGGCTCAGGTGGAACAAAGCAATATCATGTTTCTAAGAGCTAAGAATCAGATAAATAATCCCCAAAACATTTCAAAAAGTGATGAGTTGGAAATTGTTACGACCAATCCATCACTTAGGGTTTTACAAATAGTTCAAAAGAAAAAAGGAAAAAAATAAAAAATGAGTTTATTTGGCCAAATGTAATTTTAATTTTTTTGTAGCCTGCAATTATGACTGCACTTATCCTCAGGGACAATACGAGAATGCACTTGTGCTTCTGCTCTATGAAATTTTTTGTTGTTATTAATAGAAAGTTGTGATTTTTTCTCAAAAATAGAATAAAATAAATAAAAATTATATATATATATATATATATATATATATTAAAATTATATTCATTTTTTCACCCTAATTTATTAACATATATTGCATTTAATATTATTATAAACCTAATATTATATATAAATTAATATTATAACATATTATTGCAAGCTAATTTATAGCCAATGCAGGCATTTCACATGCTTTGTTTTCTATTATTGCATATTTGCAATAGATAATAAAATTTAATACGAAAATTTTACTATAAGTTATAAATCATAAAAAACAATTCCTACACCTACCTCAGCAATGCACTTTGTCACTTAGCAATTTTAGGTGTGTCCCAAGTTCTAACTAGTTTGCACCAACTACTGTAAGTTGATGTTAAATCATCAGACCAAGACATGTAGGAAATCCCATATTTTGACCCTTGAATTCCAAAAAGAGTTTGTAGGTCATATTGATTAATACCTTTGAAATTGTCCCTTAGAGTTAGTTCCTGCAGGATGGGCATGAGCATCATTGAGGTACAACTACCAACCATTGTCTTTGGCCATGTTTGTGTGAATCCACCATATTCCAAGAAGTGGAGGGTCAAGATTTCAAATAGAGTGGTAGGAATGATGTTCAATGTGAAGGGGTAGGGTGATATAGTTTTCCTTGGCATCCATAGTGCCATAGTGATCAAGTGTTGAGAACAATCATGATTGTGATTAGGACATGGTACTATCTTCATAAAAGCAGAAGAGTTGGTATCTATGTACCATCAGAAGAGTTAAGAGGATAATGCCCATTCGTGTGTATCTGCAGCAGTGGAATGAGATATTTGAGTTATTTAATGCCATTCTAATATGTAAGAAATGTTGAATAAAATTCACAATTATATCTATATATATATATATATATATATATATATATAATATATATATATATATATATATATATATATATATATATAGATATATATATATATACACAGAGAGAGAGAGAGAGAGAGAGAGAGAGAGAGAGAGAGAGAGAGAGAGAGTTTAATTAGATTACTAAACTCATGGTCAATATCTTTAATTAAGTTGACATGTAAATGTTAAACATCACTACAACATCACTCCCATACTATGTTATACAGTGCCTCTCAATGCAACCAGATGTTAGCAATCAAGTAGATAATTTTTATTATCATTTTACCTCCCATGTTTTCACTATAATCTATTTTTGGAAAGGATTGGTTTATATTGTATGTCTCTTTAATGCACCAAAAATTAACAAGAAGAAGAATACACAATCTACAATATGGTTTATCATTTTTATTATCTCCAAAAATTCTCTCAATGAGGTAGAGAGTCTTGCATTATAGGAGAAGGAAACCTACAATACATCAATTGAATTCCATATGGTCTTGAGAAAAATAGGAAAATAACATTGGTTTTTTCAATGAATTTATTTCCACATTAATAATGTAAATAATAAATAAATAAAAGTGGACAGAAATAGTTGTAACATTTTTCGAGAAGATCTATTAAATAATAAATTGGTCAAAGAACATTTTTGAAACTTATAAAAATTTAATATTTAAAACTAGTTGTATTTAGTTACCCAATTGGTTCATTTTTAAATAGATAAAAAAATCCCAACTATAACTATCTAGTTCATTTTTAAATGAAATATTTTTTCGCAAATGTGGATATGGATAAGGAAACATTTTTCATGCATGTTCTAGCGAAACCTTGTAGATATCAAAAAAAAAAAAAACTCTCCAATTAATGACGATGCAGACAATTTAGAGATGATGAGGCATCATGTAATTATCCATGTTAGTTAATAGTATTTCCAATGCATATTTCAAACCTTTAACACTATATCTATATTCAATTAGTAGTTAGATGTTAACAAGATAAGATAAATATACACAAATAACTTAGTCATCGTTATCAAATTACTTGAAAAACTAAGGGAACACCTTAACCCCATTACAAATGTATTTGGCCTAGAGCATAACATATCTCCTGAGTCCTTTAAGCTTTTCCTTTTTGTGAAATAATTTTT